>VKHI01000013.1:0-191896 GCA_015145745.1 Poterioochromonas sp. DS
TGGATATGGAGTTCGTGCTGGACACAGAACCAGAAGGTTTGTGTTCCTTAGCTGCATTGGCTGTCGACTGCTGATGCTGGGGTGGTCTGGTCTTGTTCGGCGGTGGAGAGTTGCCAGGGCCGGTGATTGCCAGTTGATGTCTCGATGCTCCAACTTGAGCTTTCGGTAAGTCGGTACGTTTCGGTAGACTTAGCAGAAGGCAACATGTCTGAATTGGATCAGTTTTGCATCTTAGCTCAGAGTCAAAAAGGGCGTGCGTGTGCTGCTCTCATTGAGCAGGTACTTTCTTGCTCGCGGGGTTGCATTGTTTTGAGTCTTTTGTTAGGCTTTGAATAACAAACGCTTGTACAAATTTGAAGCTCTTTTGTTGATTCCTTCAGTGTCTGCGGTAAAAGTTTCTCCAATCAAGATGTACCTCACTTACAGAATTTTCTCAGCTTCAGAACTCCGAATATCATCGTGTTCATGCAACTTTACAGCTTTTTTCCTTTGGCAACTATGAGGAGTACCTTTGTAAGGCGTTTGCTTCTTGATATGATTTTGATGAAATAGTTTTCATTTTAGTGAATCAAGGATCATATCTTGAATTAACGCCAAGTCAGCTTCTTAGATTGAAGCAATTAAGTCTTCTGTCAATCTTTCAGAGAAGGAAGGTGCGCTTCTACTGTTATCATAAGAACCACGATAAGGACTTGTGTAGATTGTATCTTACAATGTGTTAATGAGTAAACTTGGATTTCATCATCGGAGTGAAGTTGAGGAAATAGTTGTCGAGTCTATAATAGCGGTGAGTTTGCAGCTTATCTCACCACTCCGCTCATTTTCCTTCAGGGATTATTTCAAGCCAAAATTGACCAACTGAATTCGCTGATCCATGTCTTCTCAGTTCAAACTCGCTCTAACTTCAAAAACAATGAAGAGTACCAGAGTAGTATGTTGCAAAGGTGGTAAGTGATAATATTACAAAAGAACTTTTTCTCACTTGTTTTAGGGCCTCCTCTTGCAATCAGGTATTAACTCTTCTCGGTGATTCGGAACAACAGTAAGTCTACCGATTTACTTCTATCCATACTTAGCCTTAGTGTTTCAAGAAAACTGTCGACCCTTGAAAAGGATAAAAGCGAAGCGAAGGCATTGCAAGCTTCCTGCGAGGGAAAGAAGAAATTGTTTAAAGTTAGTACGGCGTCTTCTACACCAATTTCACGGGTTTACTTTTCTATAGGATGCATCGGAGTCTGGAGGAGATTCTTTTGACATCCGCAAGAAGTAGTGTGGAATATTTACTGTGAGTGACACTACATATCTGGAGAGAGTAGCATGGATTGAAATTTTTCAACAACTTCATGTTGATGATAGTCTATTGAAATCAGAAACTGGCAAAATATTAAGAAATCACAACCAAATTAATCAATGAAGGGAGAGATACCTTGTGAAACTCTTGGCCAATTCTAGAATTGTAATTCTTGAGGTTGCAAAGCTGACCTTGACCTATCAGCCATGTCAATGTCTCTGGGACAGACTTTTTGTCAATCGTAAGCTCCGCTTTCGCAGCTATAAAAATAAAAGAATGAAAAACTTAAACCTCAAATAGTGGGAACTAACCTGCGATAACGTGAGTGAAGGATGATATTCGTATCGCTTCAGTGGCAAAAGCCCCAAGGAATGTACTGAGACTAGCAGGCGAAGTATCAAGTAAAAAGAATTGATGAAGAAATAATTTAATATGCGCAACAACCCCATCCGACATTCCAACAAATTTTTTGGATCTCATCCGCATCACGAAACGAGTCAGAGAGGTGCAAACATCTGGGTTGAAACGATCGATCGTGTAGCCCACTACTAAAACTCTCATCGCAGGAATTGGCTTGTTTCGCCTCATATGCAGCTCTGCAATAAGAGCTAGAGTTTCACCATCACATGCTCTCAAACATCCGTCAACCCTGCGCGACCATTCAAGGGCATCAGACAGGCAATTGGCAATATTAAACTCTTCCGATGTTTTTGGAGCTTCTTCCTCGGAATTGTCTGACTTGACACGCTTTTTCTTCAACTTCAACCTTTCTTTCTTTCGATCAGCGGCTGAAAGATGTCCCAATCCATCAACATCCTCCGGGCACTCATTGAGGTGCAAAAGAATTCGTAAAGCGCCTCGGCAAGCTCGCTGATAGAATGGATGTTGAAACAAGCGCTCTGCGACACCAAAAGCATCAATGTAAGCTCTTAAAGTACTCTAACCCACCATGGAAATTCGTCAGTTCCAGGACAATTAAAGTCACGAGTACATACCTTACGCACGCAGTAACTGTGAAAATCAAACAAGTCATTTGATTCCTCGATAAAATGCTCCCTGACGCACAAAAACTTTTGAATTGAATGAGACCAACGCTTTTCTCGCGCTAGAGACTCAGCGAGCTCAAGTTCATACCACGAGCATTGCAAATCCTTCAGAGTTTTCTCCGGTTCTCCGTCATGCTTTGTAAATATAGAAATTGTGTCTAGTGCAGCTGAAACTGCATCCGCGCGAAGAAATCTTAAAGTGGCGAAGTTATTCAGATATCTGTCCTGTAAATCGAAAGAACGACACTCATTGGCCAGCTCAGCAGCTTCAGTAAATTTTCCACAGCTCTCTAACAATTCCGACTTGCGGGTGTAGGCATCGATAGCGGTAGGGGTGTGATTTATACAAAAATCTAATTGCCTCAATGCACTCCTAATGTCGCCTAAGAAGACGTATAATTGTGACTTTAAGTACATCCCCCAAAAAGAGACTATTGGCGAGGTGCTCTGCGTCATGATTTCCTGAATTTCATCAATCCAACAAAGGCATAATTCTCTGCTCGACAAAGAGGAGTGAATCGAAGACAACACAGAAGCTAGCGAACATAAATCCTCGGCCAATGAAGGAATTCCATGAATTAAAGAATCTTCCAAAAACCTTCGAAATGCAGAGTTCTTGGAATTCTGCAAGTTAAAGCTTAAAACTAGCTTGATCTTAATACAAATTCGAGAAGATAGTGATAGAGTATCGTAAACTTGTAGTAAATTGGTTTTTTGGTCATCTTCTAAGCAAAGGGAGTGAATGGGCAACTGTCTTTGTTTGAGGAATGTTGGAGAAGATTCAAGTCGCAGGAACGAACATTGCAAACCAACATGAAAATCGAGATTTTCTGTTTGCTCCATGACTAAAGATTTCCATATCTCGAAAGAACCTGCAAAATCACCCATGAATAAAAGAAGACGAGCCCTTCGAATTCTGAAAATAAATTTATCCACGACCTTGGAGGAGCAACTGTCTAAATGTTGGAGAGCATCATGATACTGACCTTGAGCTTCTATCAATTCATTCTGAAAAAGCAGCAACTCACTATCTTCATAAGGATCGACTTCATCCAATAAACTATCAAAATACTTCGAGATGACCTCACATGCTTTTGCGTTTTCACCTTTCATGTGACACGCTACAGCGTATGCAATCCAAGAGCCTCTTACCGATGGCTTCAACTCTAGTAACCTTTTCCTAGATGAGAGAAATCCATTGAAGTCTCTGGTCTATAAGGGAAACTAAAATTTCGTTGAAGGAAGATTAAGTAATTCACCTGTACTTGCAGCCACGATAAATCTCGAAGAATGTTTTGATTATCTGCATCGATACGCAAGGCATTAAGGTAACATTTCGCTGCCTCTTTATAGTTTCCATCGCTGCGATGAAGTAGACCGAATACATGCCAGCAAATCGGAGATCGGACGTCATTTCTAAGGCCAAGCTTGACCAGATCAAATGCCTCTTCCTTCTTCCCCATAGAATTAAGTATAATCCCTTTCATAGCCAAGGTTTCTCCGTGATTTGGATGTTTCTTTAAGATTGTGTCTGCAGCCTTCAGTCCTCTTCGGTACTGCTTCCCCTCATAGCTACTGACGACTGTTTTGAACAGATCTGCGTCTTTTCGAAGCAATCTGTTCAATTGGTTAGTAGTTAAATAGAGAAGAATAAACAAATTACAACTTGTTGCTCATTGATAATTGAAAGAAGATGCAAGGTGGGAAGTTGTGGTTTTCCTCTATTGTTTCTCGGAATGAAGGCCTATCGACTGAACTTTAACGACCGAACGATTTAATAAAAATCTTTCTGTAATTTTCGATTGAAAAACTACAAATGTTACAACAATGGGATTTTTATGGTCCTGAACAACGAGACGGTCTTCGATTTTCTTGGAATGTCTGGCCTTCGACTCGATTAGATGCCACGCGTGTTGTCGTGCCGCTCGGATGCTTGTAAGTCTTGTTTTATTCTGATTATCTCGCTGATGATTTTTCACAGATATACCCCACTTAAGAAAATCGAAAATATGCCAGACTATCTTTCATACGATCCAATTAGATGCAATGGTTGCAGCGCAGTGCTAAATCCTTACGTGTAAGCTTTTACTTCGAACTTCATTTTCACTTCTAAAATGCACATAGCCAAGTTGATTTTCGCACCAAACTGTGGACGTGCCCATTTTGCACTATGAGGAATCATTTTCCTCCTCATTATGCTGAAAACATTTCAGAAAATAGTCTTCCTGCTGAACTTATTCCTCAATTTACTTCTGTTGAGTATCAACTACAATCTCCTGTTGTTGGACCCCCTACTTTTTTATTTGTCGTGGATACATGCATTGATGAGGAGGAACTTGTGCATTTGAAAGATGCTTTACAACAAACTTTGAACCTTCTTCCTGAAGATGCGTTGGTGGGTTTGATTTCATTTGGGACTTTGGTCCATGTTCATGAACTTGGTTTTTCGGAATGTCCAAAATCTTACGTCTTCCGTGGTGAAAAAGACTACACCATCCAGAAAGTTCAAGAATTGTTAGCTATCTCGCCTTTGAGAAGTGGCCAACCTGCCACATTTGGCAGTCTGCCAGGGAAAACCCCTGCAACTGGGCGATTTTTGATGCCTGTGGGGGAATGCATGTTCACTTTGGAGCAAATTCTTGAGGATATGCAGAGAGATCCCTGGCCTTGTCAGCCTGATGAAAGAGTACAACGTTGTACGGGAACTGCACTCGCGATTGCTATGAGTTTATTGGAATCTGCTGTCCCACGACAAGGATCAAGAATTCTTTTGTTCACTGCTGGACCCCCTACCGTTGGGAACGGTGCGATTGTTGGGAGATCTAAAAAGGACAATATTCGATCGCATATTGACATTTTAAAAAAGCAAGCACCTCTTCATAAGCCTGCAGTTGAGTATTATCGTGGTTTATCGGATCGAGCTATTTCAAACTTCATTGCAGTTGATTTGTTCGCTTGTTCACTTGACCAAGTTGGTGCATTGGAACTTAAGACTTTAGTGTCCAGAACAGGTGGGGTTGTAGTCTTAGCTGATAAATTTGGTCAATCTGTCTTTCGTGAATCGTTGACACGAGCTTTCGAAAGAAGTCAAGAAGTTGGCTCTTCCAGTGCTCCTCAGTTGCACATGGGGTTTGGGGCGCAAGTAGAGCTTATTCATTCCAGAGAATTTAAGGTTGCTGGTGCCCTGGGCCCTTGTGCATCTTTGAAGAAGACCGGACCGTCTGTTGCAGATAATGAGATTGGTATCGGGTATGTCTTAACTGTTGCCGTGTACCAGCTTTACTCATGTAATTCTAGGGGGACCTCTGCGTGGTATGTAGGCGGAATCGATCCGGCAACGACGATTGCATTCTTTTTCGATGTTGCTAATACCAATGCTGCTTCCATTCCTCAACATAAACGTCGTTATATTCAGTTTTTAACCACTTATCAAACAGCATCGGGTCGAACTCACTTGCGAGTCACCACTACAACCGGATTGTGGCAGGTCGATCCAAATGATTCGAGCCCTGTTTCGGCCTCTTTCGACCAAGAGGCTTCTGCTACTTTAATCGCACGATTAGCGGTCCATAAGTGCGAGAGTGAAGAGGTAGCAGATGTGATGAGATGGTTGGATCGTTCTCTGATACGACTATGTGCTAAATTTGCTACTTTCAAAAAAGATGATCCGACGAGTTTCCGTCTGCCACCTGAATTTGCAATTTATCCGCAATTTATGTTTCATTTGCGGCGATCTAAGTTCTTGCAAAACTTCAATTCTTCTCCTGATGAGCAAGCAGTTTACAGACACATACTTTTTCGAGAAAATACATCGAATTCTCTCATCATGTTGCAACCTTCGCTATTATCATACTCCTTTAACGGCCCTCCCCAGCCTGCTCTCCTCGACGCAACTTCTGTTCGACCTGACACGATTTTACTTCTAGACAGTTTTTTCCATGTGATTGTCTTCCATGGAGAAACCATAGCTGCGTGGAAAGCGCAGGGTTATCATCTGCAAGAAGAGCATATAAACTTCAGAAATTTACTTGAGGCCCCCCAGAATGACGCTCAAATGATTATGAAAAACAGATTCCCTGTGCCTCGATATATTGTCTGTGAACAACATAAATCTGAAGCACGTTTTCTTCTTTCAATGCTGAACCCTTCAGTCACTCATCATACACAAGACGGTTCAACTGGACAAACAATTTTCACAGACGATGTAAGTTTGCGCGTTTTTATGGAGCACTTAATCAAACTATCGGTTCAATCATAATGTAACTTAACTAATTCAAATTTGAAAACCTAATCTTCCTCTCCCAAATATGAAAGGCGACCAGAATCTTCCAGATACTGACGTTTATCTTGTGAACTGAAATCTTCAAGGTGCATCGCATCTTCCACTTCCTGCACTGAACTCGTTGGAGTACTCAATGACCACTGCGCATCTTCATAAAATCCGAGCGATTTGGCAAACCTTGTTGAATGATCAACTACTTCCTCAGACCCTTTACCTTAATGAGTGGAAAAACTTTGGAACGATGGAACAATTTACCTATAACCGGTTTGGCCTCAGAAATAAACATCATCATTGAATTTTGTTGTGGATTAACGCTCTTGGGATCAATCACTGTTACTCTTATCCCCATTCCAAACTTAAGTTGAAGGTCAGTTGCAACCTAGCAAAGATAAAAGGATAAATATCGCTCAACAAAAACAAAAATCTTCTCACAGTCAATTCAGCAATAAATTCATTCCACTTGGAGTGATTACTTAGAAAGTTGGCAAGAAACGTGCTTGGAGCCTGTGTACTGACTTGTAAACGAATTGCATTTGCGCAATTCATCACTAAACCTTTCACAGATTGTCGTTTTCGAGTCAAATCCTTGGCACCTTCCTTCGAGATTTCTAATGGATTTGAGGTCAGAAAATTTTCGGCAAGGAATGAAGCAAACTTCGCTTTCTGAAATAAAATCTTTTGTGGAGTTTCTTGACATTGCCTGTATCAAAGACGTTCAAAATACTAACCTATCAGCGGAGAGATCTTTCTCACCTTAAAACAGCAAAGATCAATCTATAGAACAGAGCATGGTAGATATTATTGTTCGCATACTTTAAAGTCCAAGATATTAAAGATTTCCATAAATCCAACGAAATTTCACTCGCGACAGTTTCGTCAGACTCTACCGTGAGTACCAGTACTTCGACCATCAGGAGACGCAATGTTCCAAAGGGTTTCTTCACTTCGTATGAAGAATACTTTATCGAAGAAAGAGCCGGTAATAGTTTCTCATCATAATTTAAAAGCGCAACTGTAATGTGCAAAATCCGATTTTTCACAGAAGAGACGATTTTTTCTCTCAGCGCAAATAGCCGGTTCGGCAAGTATGTCGTTGTTGGTGGAACGTTGGGAGATGTGGTGACAAAACACACAATTTCCGATTCAGCGGAGCGACGCAAAAGAAAACATAATATTTTACCCGCAGAGCGCCGAATTCCAGGTGCGGCTGAGTAATCTACCATAGTGTCTACTAACAAATCAATTATTACGGAATCCTGACCGAGAGGTAACAACAACAAATCTCCAGTATCTTCCAAACTTATCTTTTCCACAAGGTCTTGGAAAAGCTGGCAAGCAGCTGTCGAGTGTTGATCTTCGTTGACATCAACAGTGCAACGACAATTATTTCCAGGGTTCACGACAGCTTGAGTCAGATTTAACAAAAAATTCCACTTATTTAACTCCTCTAAGAAGGCCCATCTAGATTTTTCAGATGCGATAAATAATTGACTTGAACGAGAAATGGGAGTAAAAGCGACCAACATGACTAAAAGTTCACAAACAGGAGGAAATCCTATGTATCTTAAAATCCGCCGAAATCGATCACTCAGTAAACCATCGGAAATTAGTCCATCAAAGGTTTCGGAAGGGTAACAACGAAGTAAGCACTCGAACAATCGATACGCGTGATAGAAGGAGCCGCTCGACGTATCAACAAAAATCTAAAAACGAGTTAATATCTAAACAATATCCAAAGGAAATCGATTACATTAAGAACATGAGCTGCAACAATAGAAGCTTTTCTTGTTAGTAAAGCGTTTAAGGGTTCTGTTATTATTTCTGGTGAGAGAAGAAGCACCGCTCTGCAGCTCTGTGTTAAAACAAGTAGAATGAATCAAGTAAAGTTACCTGTATGCTAACTTCATTTCCACCCCATTCTGCTCATTAGACAAGGTTCGCTCAACAATGTCCAGAGAATTTTGTGTAATAAAGCTAATTAAACATTCACAGACATTTTCCTGAAGTAAAAAATCGACCATCTACAAAATACATTATCAGCCGAGAAAAAAAAGATTGGATCGGGATTTACTTTTGCCGTTATAACTGGCTGATCCAAATCTAACAATTTCACAATGAGATGACGATTTCTTTGTAACTTCCAATTCGTATCCAATAAAACCGTCGTTTGTCTCTTCAACTAAAAACCCAATTGAGTGATAAAGATTGCAAGAGTGCAACCGTACCTGATCGATGTCTTGAAGCTTCCAACCATCAGTAGATATTGAAGCCTTGATTGAATCAAGCTCTGCGTCACTGGTCTCTTCCTCTGACTCTGAGTCAATTATGTATTTATTCTCCATATTATTAGTGCAGAATTCTTTTAATTATACCTCAGCACATCAGATTTAACCATGGCAAGTATAAAAGCTCTAGAAAACAGGTTTAGCCTCTCCCGTTGGTTGAGCAGTATTCATGCGGTTCCCGAAGAAAATTTCTTGCAAAGGTTCCAGCAATATGAGGAAGCTTTGTCATTCCTTCCTCGGAGCTACAAGTTGTGGTATTCGTATTTGTCAGAATGGGCTCGCCTCCTTTCCAGTTCTAATTTCAAGAGTCAACGAAGTAGGCATGCTGTTGCTACATTCGAGAGATCACTTCTCTACATGAACAAAATGCCATCCATTTGGTACGATCTTTAGTATCCATCACTTATGAATAACACTTCCATAGGATTATGTATATGAAGCTTGCGTTTGAACTGGGACAAGTACCATTGATGAGAAAAATCTTTAATCGTTCTTTGCAAGCGCTCCCAGTTTCTCAACATTCTCTCATTTGGAAGTTTGTCAGTTTGTCAGAGGCTTTGAGCGAAAACTTGTTGGAAAGATACATGAAATCTAAAGGACAACTGCAATCTCATGAGTTCAATTCCAATCAAAGCACGTATTCTCTTATCGCATTGCACTATTTTCGGTCAAAAATTGCGCGGCAGAAGTTACCACCGAGCGAGTTTGTAAAACTCTGTGAATATTTTTGTCAGCAAGCTTTGACTTCAACGAAAGTTATTGATGTACAAGCAGTAATTCGAGCTGGAATAACCAATTTTACGAATGAAACTGGTCATTTATGGAATTTGCTTGCTGAACATTTCATTCGTCTTGGCCACTTCGAGAGAGCGCAGAGCATCTACGAAGAAGCTCTTGAGTCAGTATGTACCTTGCGTGATTTTACTCTTGTGTTTGACTCATTAATCAAAGTTGAAGAAACTATTGTAATTGCAAAAATGAGGGTTTTGTCTTCACTCCCAAAGAATGAAGTTAGTTTAGAACAAGGAGATATAAATTTGAGATTGTTCAGACTTGAGAAGATTATTGATTCTCGCTCGTTGAAGCTATGTGATGTTTTGTTGAGAGAAAATCCGAATATGGTGAAGCAATGGGTCCGCAAAGTACATCTTCTTAGTTGTGATTACAATAAGCAGTTGGAGACCTGTCAAAAAGCGTCTAGGTTGCTGGAACCCTCTCAGAGTATAGGACGCTTTAGTCGGATTTGGAAGCTCTGGGCGCGAATTTGCGAGAATTATACTGGAGTTCCTGAAGCTCGAAAGGTCTTTGCCTCATCTGTGCTGATAAAGTATAAATTTTCTGACGAGCTGGGTGAGATGTGGCGTTCGTGGATAGAATTTGAGCTGCGAAACGGTGGTTCCCTACAAGCTTTACATTTTCTGCGCAACGTTATACATGGAGAAAGCTTGGTCTTTAAATATGATAAATTCCTCGAGGATTCTGTACTAGTTGGAATTTATCTTGACTTGGAAGAATCTTGCGGAACGTTTGCGACTTATAGAGCAGCCTATGAATTTTTGTTTGACAGAAAAGCTCTTACAGTTCAAATGGTCGTTCATTATAGTTGCTACTTAGAAGAAAATGATTTTTTTGAAGAGAGCTTTCGGAATTATGAAAAAGGGATTCAATTATTTAGCTATCCGCAAGTGCGAGTCCTTTGGCTGGTGTATTTAGAAAAGTTCGTCTTGCGTTATAAAAGCAATAAGATCTTGCGCCAGGAAGATTTATTTGAACAGGCCCTTTCAAACTGTCCTAAATTCTACCGAGCAGAGATTTATCTTAAGTATGTTGAGTTGTTAGTGCTTTATGGATCTCAGAAGAAGGTAGTTGCTGTTTTGCGCCGTGCCTATCAGGATGTTGCAATCGAATACCAGCTTGGATTTTGTCGATTTTATGCGAGAAAAATGTCTGTTTTGTTCGGGTCTATCGCCTTGAGAAAAGTCTACGCCGAGGCGCTGGAAATTTTGAAAGATGACCATGCCATGGAAATTAGTTTAGATTACTTTGCTTTAGAAAAAGATCTGAATGAAGTGGATCGAGCTCGAACTATTTTGAAATTTGCTGTTCAATTCGCGACAGAGAAAACTGCCCCGTTGTTATGGAAAGTGTGGAAAGATTTCGAACAAGATCACGGAAGCGAGGAGACTTACAAGGAAATGCTGAGGATTCAAATGTCCTACCATGCATCCAGATCTCAATCGCTCTCTTTGGACTTATTACATGGTGATGTGGATGAACCTCAGCTCCAAAAGAAAAGGGCGAGAGAATTGAACTAATATAGATGCGTGTAAATTTTTAATTAAGCTTGCGTAATAGGAATTGCATATGGCGAAACAAAAGCTTGGGGTATCGATTCGTGAGCAGGTTTCGAATAGAGAAACTCCGAGGTGCTATTGCTACTTAAGTTCATTTGCGCACCGGCAGATTTTGTTTCCCGTCCTAGACCGACCACTGCAGAGTCTAACTCAGCGTCCTGCCGAGGTCCACTGCTTGATTTATCAGAGCTTCGAGAACGAGTGGGTGATCGTGAGCTCTTTTGTAACAGATCTGCAAGACTCATTTTTCCGGACATGGCTTTATTGATAATTTTATTTGCTTTCGAGGCATTTGTACGAACTTCCTCCATCATCTTTGCAATTGATTCCTTTTGAAGCTTCGTTGCAATTGATGCCTTTCTTCTCTCTTCTATGAGGCTTTGTCTTTGCTGGAGCATTTGCTTGACGCGACTACACAAGAAATTAGAATAGAAGGACAGATTAATAAAAACCTTACTCATCAGTATCAAGAATTTTCTTTTCAGTCATAGTTCTTCGGTACTCATTAATCCGTACCACACGATGAACATTCTCCAGTTTCATTTGTGTTCGAATATTCTTCTTCTCTTTCTGAATGCTTAAGTCTTTTTCCCGCATAGATCGCACAGTGGCAACATGTTCTTCTTCTTCTTCGAATTTCTCCAGTAATATATTTGCCTTTCTTTCTTCATCTTTGCGCTGCTGCAGCAAAATCATTTGCCTTCTTTGTTCCTGTAGCTCTAGTTCTTGCGCTTTAAATGCTCGCTCCTCCTCAAGTTTCTTCACATGGTCTTGTCGGACTTTTTCAAAATGCTCTTGCTTGGAAAGGAAAGTCTCCTTCTTTTTCTCTTCTATCATCTTCGCAATTTCCATATTCTGCTCAATGCGCTTTTCAATTTCCTCCCGTTTTTTGCGCAATATCTCAGCATGTTCCTGCTGCTTTCTCAGAATCGTTTCTTGTTTTTTCTTTTCCGCGTATTGCATACTTTCCAACCTCTGCCGCAACCTCATTTGTTCTTCATTGAAAAAATGCTCAACTTGCCTTCGGTGCTCTTCGTGCTTTCTTTGTCTTTCGATCTCTTCCTCTCGTGCTCTTCGACGTTGCTCGGACAGTTTTCGCTCGTTCTCTTCCGCCATCTCCCGTTCTTTTTCATGCATCTCTTTTGCCATAGTTACCCTCTTTTGCTCCTCAGCTTCTTCCATTGCAGCTTTTTGCAACTCTCGTAACCTTCGTTCTTCCGCCATTAATCTCATTCTCTTTTCCTGCCTCTTTTTGCGAAGTTCATCTTTCTTTTTCTGTTCTTGAATTCGCTTTTCCATATCTTGTGTGAGCTTCGCGCGATGTACTTCATGCTAAAATAAAGTTCTAAATGTTCATCATAACATTTTAAATGTTCTAAAAGTTACCTGAATCATCTGTTCTAACTCCTTTTGTTGTCGCTTTCTCATCTTCTCTATCCGCTGCATCTCCATGGCGATTAATGTCGAAGTTTGTTCCTCTTGTTTTTGGAGCAACATTTCAGGGGTTAACGTCTCTGAAGTTTTCAGATTTGTGGCTGATTCGAATTCTGCTATCGCCATGCGTTTACGCTCAAGTCTGCATTGACGCATAACATCATATCTTCTTTGAACGTACGCTTCATGACGTATACGTTGGACAGCAGGGTCAATACCTGCCTCCCAAAAAGAATCGATATCTCTGATCTTCAATATCTCAGGGTTAACACCTAACTTCAAACAGACTTCAGCGCTTCGCGGGGTTAAGACAACGCGAGCCGGTGGAGGATTAATGTTCGACGAAGTGACAGTCGAAACCTGATTGAAAACATCTTCCAAGCTGATCGGCGGAATAAACCCCTTCTTCTTTTTTCTCTTTGTGCTGGAAGTAGTAGAATGTCCAGAAGAACTATGAGGTCGAGAAATCTGTTCGGGTGATAAAGGATTACTCATCTTAGTCGTTTTTATTATTTGGTTTCGTCTTTTGAGTTTCGAAAGAAGTTGTAACCGTCGATTTTTCTCCTTTCGCCCTGTTTCCGCCCCATTTCCGCCCCGTATCGCCTTTTAAAGAAATCATTTTGTTTTGAAACGAAAAAATGAACGAAGAGGAAGATCGACCACTTTTGAGGAAAGATTTGGAAGGTGCTGTTGATAAAAGTAGTGAGGAAGAGGAAGATGATAAGAATGGTACTACTCTTATGATTGCTTTCGTCTTAATGTTGGTCTTTTCTCTCGCCAATCGGGTTTTTGGTAGACTCCAAACATATCCAATGCATAATTACCCATTATTTTTAAATTTTCTGTCTGTCTGGGTCTACATACCCATCTGCTATATGTATATCTTTCCAGTGATGTTATTTGGCACTTCAATCACGAAAGAACAGAGAGAAATTCCGAAGTATAAATTTGCAATCATGGGAGGGTACGATTCCTTAGCTGGGATCATGCAAACCTTTGCAGTGAACTACATTTCAAATGCATCACTCATTGTATTGGTGCAACAATCTGCGATTCCAATATCCATGCTAATTTCAAAGTATGCCCTGAACTCCACTTATTCTAAGATGCAATACGTCGGATCAAGCATTGTACTTTTTGGTATTATTGTTGTTTTAGTTCCAAACTTTCTCGGCAGTGACTCATCCAATGTAGCATCTACCTCAGGGCCTGACCCGCTCGTTCAATTGATTTGGCTATCAGTTTTAGTAATCAGCTGTGTTCCTATGTGTCTATCTTCTGTTTACAAGGAAAAGGCGTTAGGTGAGGTGGACATTGATATTATCTACTTGAATGGTTGGGTTGCTATTTTTCAATTTTTAATTGCAATCCCTTTGTGCATTCCGACGAGTCAAGTTCAGAATATCCCAATTTCTGAAATTTTGCCCAATATGTATGATGGGTTTAAGTGTTGGATGGGAATAAATTCTGTCACAGCTGAAAATAACCCTTACCAACTTCCTTTAGATGATTGTTCTCTTGCTCCTCTCTATGTCAACACGTATTTGTTTTTCAACGTTATTTATAATTTTCTCATTGTGGTCATTTTAAAACTTGGGTCAGCGAATATTCTTTACATGGCGAGTACTGTGATTGTCCCTCTTAGCAATGTTGTTTTTTCTTTGAAATTCATTCAAGGTAGTCAACCTCTTCGAAAATGGGATATAATTGGACTTTTGGTCATTATGACAGGCTTAATTATCTACCGTTTCAATAAAGAGATCTTGAGTTTCATTCAACGATTATTGGGTACAACAACTGCAGAAGATCTTTCAGCAAGCCGTAAAAGCTATGCAAAGAAATTACTGAAGGATGTGGAAATTAAGCAGCTTAAGTACCTAGGATTGAATCAGATGGAAAGTTTACAGACTCTCGTCGATGTTCGAATAATGAAAGAGCAATCGCGACTGCTCTTCAAATCACCCCAACAAATACGTGGAAATTTGTATAATAAAATAGGAATCCCGCCTTCCCCTTTACTATCAATCGGTCCAGGAAATCGTTTAGGTCTTTCCAATAAGAATGCTTTAGATCAAGTGAGAGCGAACTATCGAAGCACAGGAGTTTCTCCCCATATATACGGAAATTCCCTCGAGCGGACTACAAGCTTTCGAAATACTCCCAAATCTTCCACCTCAACCACCGCGTCTTATCTGACTAAAAGCACTCTCCTTTCACCATTGAGTGTTGACCGCGATAAGATGAAAACAACCTATAGTTACGGAACCTCTGGAAGTGATGGTCGAAAAGTTAGCAATAAATAGCTTTCTGAGCGTATTTCTTTTCTTTTACTTTATAATTCTCTGGGCTTTGAGTGAAGAATCTAATAACTTAAATTCTTAAATTATTCCAGGAAGTATTTTGTTGGGGACCTTTCGGCAGTATTGTGTCCAATATTCTTGATACTTATCAGCACATCTTTTGTCATCCCTCCAAGCTCTATCAGTTAACAAAATAGTCAGATAAATCGGATAAAATAGTGGTAAAATCCAGAACTCGGAGCTAATCGAGGCAGGAATGCACCAAAAAAAAGCTGCTAAAATCTCAGGAACGTAATGAAAATGGCTGTGCGGCGATTTAGGCAAATGATTGAAATAGATTTTACCCTTACCGTGCCAACCCCCACCACCCCGAAGCCAACAAGAGGGAACTTCTTTCTTCTCCATCCTTCGTAAGGTAACGGGCCTCAACAAAAACTGGTTCTCGACCCCAAACTTTTTCCCTTCCGTTAGTACAACGGAAACGCTGTCTTTGTCTGCCACAAAGAATGTTATTCATGTAAACATCAAAACAACAAAACTTACCTATCACAATCATAATTGCACCAGATCGAAAAAGCGCCGGCTATAATTAGAAAAACTGTTGTCGGAAAGGAGAGAGCAACAGGATGCTCCACCATAAAGAAAGTATGGATAGTATACATCGAAGGGACCCAAACTAAACAGCCCCAACATATATAGTAGCCTGCGCGATCATGTTGGATATCCATAGAACAAAAGTAACCAGTTTCCCACATGAAGAACTTAGCGATGTAAATAGTTTGGAGTGTAATTGAGACTAACATTGAAGAGGAGATCTCGCGATATAATTGATACTGCTTGAAACCATAAGCCAATACAGCCACCTGCCAAAACATCATTCCAAAACGACAGTTCGTGAACTGCTTGACATCCCACCCTAGAACTCGAGGATACAATTCGGTTCCCCAAAAAAAGTCGACAATCACATTTCCATTAGTGCCTGAATCTTTTGTGGACGGAAAATGCAAACCTTTAATTGTTAAGAAAGTACAAAAGGCGATGGCGAATAAGTTCAAGCTGGAAATAATTTTATCCATATTGTCATAGATGTCGGCTGGATTGAATACTCCCAGGTATGCAACCGCGAACATACTAAATATAGTTACTAAATAGCATTGAAATCCGTTCGCATTATAAATTGGAACATGGCCGGTGGATGTGACGGTAGCACGGAACTCCTTTCCAGGAATAATTCGAATCAAAGCGAGTTCAAAGGCCATAAATCCAAGAATAATTCTCCAAGCGTATGGATCGAACGCAGTCGGCCATACTTGTCGAATGAAATGAACGATGCCACCTGTCTTTACCTCAACGAAAAGGTTTTGCAAAGAACCGTTCAAATGAAGGCAAGTGTGGATAAATGTAAGACAAAAGATTGGCGTTGTCAACATTAACAAAAGCGAACCGAGAACTCGGTTCCCAAACAATCCACCAGATCCCCAGCCTTTCCCGTCAGTACTCATGATCCTAATTAATAAATAATCTTCGAACCACACACACTCAAATCCTCCAAGATAATACAGCAAAGCAATCGGTAATTTTAAATCGGTAAACCGGCTAACATTGTGTTCCATTCAATTTCATAAATTATTTCATTGAAGAATGGTCGCAAAGAAACGCAAGTCAAAGAGGCAAACCTTACAACAAAAATACAAAATCATTAAGAGATGTAAAGAGCACCACAAGAAAATAAAGAAAGGAAAGATTGTTGGCTCCACAAATCAATTGCAACGAGCGGCCGCTTTGAAACGGTCTGAGAATCGAATACCCAATGCTTGGCCTTACAAGGAAGAATTACTTCAAGAGATCGAATCTGCGAAAGATAAAATGGAAAAGTTAAAGGAGCACCAGTCCCAAAAAAGAAAGGAAGAGATGGTAAGATAATTGGAAAACCTAAGTCCTAACTGAAGTTTTCATTTTCTTTTAGATGAAGCGTCGAGGGGTCGGGTCACAGAATCAAGAAAACTCTGGAAGTTTGGTTGTAGATGATTTAACTCCGAAACCTTCTGTTGTGTTGTCTTCTTCGCGAGATCAAGAGCTCGATGCTGCAGAGAACGCCAACAATAATTTGGGGAAGAACTCCCGTCGCGCATTTCTTCGTGATTTAAGAAAGGTTATTGAAACTTCCGATATTATCATTCATGTTTTAGACGCGAGGGATCCTATTGGGACGAAGAGTCGAATGATTGAAGAAATGGTCGCAAACTATACTGGGAAAAAACTTATTCTGGTCCTCAACAAATGCGATTTGGTGCCAAAATCAATTTTGGAGGCGTGGTTGTGTTACTTGAGACAATTTTATCCAACAATCCCTTTCAAATGCAGCACCCAGTCACAGAAGCATAATCTTGGTTCCATGAACGGAAAATTGATGTCCCAATCAACAAACGCGCTGCAGTCTTCGACGAGTATCGGATCGGAGGAATTGCTAAATTTATTGAAAAACTATTGTCGTATCGATCACTCCACTGCTAAGTCTATCATCACTGTTGGTATCGTTGGATTTCCAAACGTGGGTAAATCTTCTTTAATTAATTCTCTGATGAGAATCAGAGCAGTTGGTGTCAGTGGAATACCTGGATTTACAAAAAATTTACAGGAGGTTGTATTAGATAAAAACATTCGACTAATTGATTCGCCTGGAGTTGTTTTTGCTGATGGAGATAATCCTAATACTGCCTTACGTAATTGTGTGAATGTCGAGGATCTAACAGATGTTTTAACCCCTATTCAAGCTATTGTGAAAAAATGTCCTGCAGCGTACTTGATGCAAATCTATAATATTCCTTCTTTCGCTGATAATGATTGTAATCAATTTCTCGCGTTAGTTGCAAAATCTCTTGGAAAGTTGAAAAAAGGAGGAGTTCCTAATTTGGATGCTGCTGCCCGTGCAGTTTTACATGATTGGAATCAAGGAAAAATAAAGTACTACTGCAAGCCGCCGTTAAATTCTTTCCAGATAGAGAATAATGAAGTGCAAATCGGGGAGTCTGATGATGTCGCTAATGTTTATGGGAACACGTCCGAAGGTCATCTATTTGTTGCCATAGACGCAGTTGTTGAGGGATTGTAGATATGCAATACATAAGAATTTCATGTAATAGAACAAACTTTGCCCATTTATTTATTTTAAGTCCAAATCATTTCTATCAACCCAAAAATCTTACTTCATATTTCAATTGAATCAATTCTGCTACCTCTTCAATGACTTCTATCGCTTTCGCTAAATCCTCCTTTCGATGCCCAGCTGATATGCAGAAACGAGATCGACCCGTCATAACCGAAACCGCAGGGAATCCGACAACGACAACTGCTAAACCGCGCTTCAGACACTCTCGTGAAAAGAGAGATATTTTCGTTGGAACATACAGCATGACAGGAATAATTGGAGAGTCTTCGTTTCCAAGAACTTCAAGGCCAAGGCGCTTCAATTCTGTTCTAAAGAAATTACTATTCTCTCGTAAAGCTGTGAGCTTTTTCTCGCCTATATCAGTTCCATCAGTACCCATAATAACGCGGAATGCTGTTAACACTTGTTGACAAATGATTGGAGACATCGAGTTATGGTACAATATTCCTGCAGAATTGACTTTAATAAAGTTAATCAGCTCCTTCGAACCCGCAATATATCCACCCATACCACTGAAACTTTTGGTGAAAGTGCCCATCAAAATATCTACAATCCACAAGTTATCAAGATGCACAGGAAGAAATTCCATTCTAACTTACCTACGTCCTTTGGATCAACTCCAGTATGTTCACAAACTCCTCTTCCGGTGCGACCGAGAGCACCAATAGAATGTGCTTCATCGACGTACAGAAAAGCTTTGTACTTCTTGCAGATACGGACTATTTCTGGAAGGTTAGAAATATCCCCCTCCATACTGTAGATACCTTCCACCATGACTAATATTTTCTTCCAAGGTCGATGATGACGAGGCTGACCATTTACAATGGCTTCTCGAAGAACTTGTTCGAGGTGACAAGAATCGTTGTGGCGAAATACACGAATTTGAGAGGACGAAGCACGAGCTCCATTCACAATAGAGGTATGGTTCAATGAGTCTGAAATAATTAATGACTCAGCTCCCATTATGGCAGGAATTGTGGAGGCATTGGTGTCATATCCCATCGCATAGACAATGGCAGCCTCTTTTCCCAAAAACTCCGCCACTGTATGTTCCAATTCCTCGTGTAAACTAATGCTTCCTACATCTCCTCTCGAGGAACACATACTGAGTGGCCACTTCTCAAGCGACTCCATGACTGCTTTTCGGCAAGAAACCTTCCAGTCATCAGCAAAGCCTAAATAATTGTAGGAGCCCAAGTTAAGGCACTGTCTGGAGTTTTCAGTGGGAACAAGAGTACGATTATTATCATATGTCACTCTTTCAACAACATCAATGTGAGATCCGGGGGCAGAACGAATTGGTCGTGCCCAACAATCTTGGATACGATGAAACAATCGACGAGTAAAGAAATTTTCCCAGGAAGTGAAAAGAATCGAATATCCAGGCTTTCTCGTCTTATCCACATATCTGGATAAACCAATGACACTCCCAAAGAAGTCTCTTAAATGGCCAATCTGATACAAAGATGGGGAATTAGATGTGAATGGGTTGTCAAGACTGGTATACCGTGATTAGCATTGCATAAATGAAATAGGTATAGAAGGCAATAGGCCAACTCATATTTAACTCTTCGTGTTCACCCTTTTTCATTTTTCAAAGTCGTTTGTTTGTTTGTATCCTAAGATTTGGTGTTGGTGTTCGTTGTTTTGTGTTTTGTTCCTTTTCTCGTTTTTCTTTTATTTTACGTCACTTTACCTCATTTCAAGTCACTTAATTTACATATCAAACACAAATCGAATGCAAGAGAGAGGGATGTAATTAAGCTTCCTTTCGAGGAGCGAGGTGGATAGTATCATTTTCATTCAAGTTACTGTATTGAGTCTTGTTTAGAAAGTTTCCACCAAAATAAATTCCGTAATTTGAGGGTGCATCAAATAAGGCCGCAGCGTTTGCGCGTAATTCGCCAATAGAATGGCCAAGATCAACTTCAACACTTTTACTCTCGCTGTGACCTTCACAAGTGACCTTTAAGTTTACCTTCCTTCCATCAGTAACAGGTGGTCTCTTGCGTCGTGGAGGACGTCTCTTACGATCTCGCGGGGCACGATCTGATCCAGTACCCTCCTGCTCGTTTTGTTGCTGACGCTCCGCCCGCTTTTGAGCGATAAGCTCTTCTCTTTCAGCTTTGATCTTGTTACCGGCTTCCGTCAAGGAAATAGAGGTGGCTACAGATCGACCTTCTTCATCATTAGTTGCTGTGAACTGCACTTGATAGCCTGTGCGAAGATACAATCCTTCCTGACTAACATGAGATGGGTTGAAGTAAATGCGAGGGTGCTTTTCGTCTTGATAGTCTTCAGCAGTAGAAAGGCTAATGAAACCGAAGTTATATTTTCCTCTTCGAATCACAGAAACAACAGTTCCTGTGAGAACTTTGCCTAGACTCTCGGCTGGCCAAGAGTAGGATGCAGGACGTTCCTTTCTTGGTGGAGCGTCGTTTGGTTGAGTTTCGGCAGCAGGTTTCTGGGTAACATCTCCCGCTGGCTTGGTAGGTCTAGTTGTACCAGATGGTCCACGCGGTCTACGTTGGTTGTCAGAGGTTGGAGGTCTTCTTCTCCGAAATGATCCTCTTCCACTGTTTGGGCGAGAGCGGTTGTTATTTTGCTCTGACGACATTTCAGAACTTTTTTGCAAACTTCGACGTTGGAAGTATTATAATCTGAGAGAGACCACGGATGACGGGATGCCGAAAAGCTCAATCAACAATGATTTCGCTGTTTGTTATTCACAATCTTTCTTTTATTCGATACATTTCCCTCCACACAAAACAAACCCTCGAAAACCCAAAAAGGCAGAAACTTTAAAAGCGCTTTTTGATTAATTTTACACATTTATGAAAAAGCATCCTCAACATCCCCTCCAACTTCCGTTTCCGCATCCTCGAGTGAAGTAAAGTTTAAAAAGTGATTGGAGCGATGCTTTTCGTGATAGAACTCAATTGGAACGCCAAGATTCAAATCAAATTCCATTCCGACAGAGTGTTTGACACCCATAAAATTGTAATTCCAAACTTCATCTTCAGGCACCAAGAAAAATCCGGAAAACTTATCAGACAGCAGCATTTGTACCTTCTCGGTAAATTCTTGTGAATATCCTTGCATGTTTCCGCTATTATCTTGGTTTTGGCGGCCCCACTCAAATCCAGACGGAGTTAGTTTATATGCTGTCAAGGAACAAGAACCTGGTGTAAATGAACACGTCACGATAACAGTTTTCTCTCCGTCCCAAATTTGATGCTCTCCCATAATCTTAGAATGCATAACGACATCTTGCGGCGCCAAATGAGGGAGCTCTGTAGGTTGCGTGTGGAGCCAACCCAAAGGTTCTAAACCATTCAAGAGAGGATGTTCCGGTAAACGTCTCGGCAGAATACAACTAAGATGATTGCCTATTTGCGGAACCATAACAAGACAACGGATCTCTTTTACTTGAGGATTATCCGCTGGTGAAACTCCATACAGATAACCAGCTATTTGAGTTCGCAAATCTGACACAATAATGAAGCGGCTTAAAATATTCTTCGGTAAAACATAGGTAAACCCTGTATCAGTAGCGTCATCCGAGTTAACATAAATGTGATTTGTGCGGAGGTGAAGATTACACGCCGAAATTGCCCTTATTCTCCAATCTGTGCGGGTGTTAAAGGCCTGTTGCTCGTACTGACTCGTAGTCGTGACAGTCATTTGCTCCCCATGCACGTTAGTCGTCTTGGTGGTTACAGCTGTCATTTGTGATTGCTCGCGTGCCTGCTTTTCTATTTCTGCTATTTGCTGACGTTGTAAGGAAGGTGGCGTAATCTCCATCCCGAGAATTATATCTCGGACTTCACTTTGTGTTAGGGAAGCAACATTGACATTGTTTCTTTTTCCGTAATCCGCGAGAATGAGATCTTTCAATGTCACTTCGACTTTAATCCATTGTTCATCTGTTAAAGTCGGCCAAACATGATGGGGTTCGGTGACAACAGACTTGTCCGGTCTTAAGATCGCTTTCGTTCTATCCGGATTCACATGTAACGCGCGTAAAATTAGTATTAACCGAGAGAAGGCAGTGTATGATGACACACTTTTCAGCCAATCATCGAAAATGTTGAATAAAACCATTTGCGGTTCAGTAGCTTTCAAAATCAAATCCCCAAACTTCTCAATCTTCAAACAAGATTGAAAAGGTAATTGCAACTCCGAACCTTTAATAACGATGTTTGGAAAGTCGAGGAGATGAACTTCCATGGGGTCTAAAAGTCCTTTCCGCGTAACAATAATTTGTTGAGGTTGCTCCTGTAAAGGAAGAGATCGAATAAGAGCAGCAACTTCCTCTGAAGTCTTCCATTTGGCAAGTTGGGCTAAACGTTTCTGCCCTGCCCACACAGAAGTATGAATGATCTTCAAAAACAGCTGTCCACTTCTTGGATTGAAAATGAATATTGCTCCATTAATAGGCTTCGTAACAAGATTTCCTTCAAAGGTTTTATGTGTTGTTACACGATAGACATTTGTATCATCAACGAACCAAATAATTTGATTGGAAAATAATTCTGTGTAGTTTTGTGAAGATAAGTAAGGCTCAGTTGGCTCAGAGCTATAAAGTTGTAAGCCTTTGCGAATTCGCTCGCGTAGTACATAAAGCGCCGGATTATCGCGTATAACTTTCGCCATTGCTTGTTGAAGAAGGGGTTTACAGCCAGGAAACCAGTTTCCGTAACCTGAGTATAAGTTGTACGCAAGATCTATCGCAAGCAAAACTCCGGTGGGGGAGGGATATAAAGACATGTTATCTGTTGAGTAGTCCAGGAATTTTGCTCTCGCGTATCGCTCGATATCGTGCGAATCGTAATCTCCCCACCGCAGCTGAACATCCAACCAAAACTTGGAGACCGTACCTCCTTCAAAGGAATCTTTCGTATCGTGAAGAAGGGATGGCTTCGAAACATTCCATTTATGCGCAGCAAAAAGAACGATATCTGCACAGGACGAATTCATCTTATAAGATTTTCGTGGGTGAATAGTTTCCTTTTGCACAGTTTCAATTTCTAAAGCATCAAGCTCTTGATCAAAAACTTGACAAAGGTCCATCACAACTGACTCATGTATTTTCTGCCACAAATGCGCTCGAAACATTTGGATATAACTAATTTTGAGCGTTGGAATCTTTCCATGCATGAAAATACCAGTCAAATCCAATTGAACTTGAAATCCAATGTACACATTTGCGCGATTGATAGTCGGTGACCACCAAAGCGTGAAGCGTCGATTCGGGATTTGGTTTAAACCAGAACGTTGAGCGTTTGTTAACTTTTTATACTTCATACTTTCCTCGAATCCCGACGCTTTTTCCCAAAACAATCCCTCCCAAGTTGGAAAATAAGTTCCCTTAAATAAGGTATGCTCTAAAATACCCTCAACGCCACCAAGAGCCTGGATCATGTCTGTGCGGTAATTATTTAAATTCCAAAGTTTTCCATCGTGTCGTTGATGTGTCCACCAGAAAGGATTATTTCTAGCCACCTGATATTGCTTAAATTCCGTGCGGATTCTCCAGCCTTTA
This sequence comes from Poterioochromonas sp. DS, assembly GCA_015145745.1. Taxonomy (NCBI): domain Eukaryota; class Synurophyceae; order Ochromonadales; family Ochromonadaceae; genus Poterioochromonas; species Poterioochromonas sp. DS. Next base: position 23,707 of record VKHI01000013.1, read on the forward strand.
TCATAAGCCAAAGTGTGGCGATCTTTTTGGAAAATGGTGTTGATTCTCGGGATTCCACGATCCCAACTGTCTTCGAGATCCTCCAGGGTGAGTCGTCGATTTTGAGAGATTGCCTCTTGTCTTTTCAACCCATATTCTGACCATACTCTTTGAGAATCAATAAATTCAGATTCCCATGGCTGAATATAACGCAATAAATTAGGAATAATTTGATCCTCTTCATGGCTCATACCCGCTCTGAAGTGAGTTACCCCTGATTCTGTTTGGCGTGAATATCGGAGATCCGACTGAGGAATCAGTACGTGGCCCATAGACAGCATACCAAGTCCCCCAAGCTCCTTCGGGGTATAAAAGACGACCGGAGGAAATCTGGAAGGCATTTTGGAATTTAAGCCAATTTTAATTCTAGTTTGAATCTTATTTTCGCATTTAACCAAAATGTCCAACATTTCCTGAGTATTAACAACGGCCTCACGGAAATAAGTCATCAGAGCAATAAGAACAGTGTTCCATTTATTGGCAATTTTTGTAAAAGTTGTCGAGCCAGAACTCATTAGGATTTGACGAACTCGGTTCTCGAAAAATCGTATGGATGCGTCACTTACACGCAAATTTGCCTGTGCTGTCATTTCTTTGGTGGTCTCGTTTTGAAGATTCCACACACCATCCTTAAAAGTCGTTGCTTCGTTTCCGAAACGGCATTTCGGCTTGATCCGGATTTCAAACCCAGCCATGTCAAAGAGTAAATTTGGATTATCCTTGCTGTAAACACTCACAAAGCTATTTTCCCATTCCAAAGAAGACAAAGAACGGGGCAAACGATTTTTAATTTCCCAAAACACAGCTCTTCCCAGATTAACATCATGTTTCATAAGGCGCATTCGTTGATCGCGCGGCCAACATTTCTTGTTATTGTAACCAACTACATTTTCATTATTAGGGTCAGGGTGCTCTGTTAAATATCTTTGAATGAGCTCTCTCGCTTCATTCGCGTCAAATTTGAGGACGATGTAAATTTTATCAATATACCGAGAGTATAATCGAATTGGATGACGCACTTCAACGTCGACGCTTCTAAACGTTAAGTAAGGATTCGGGAGCTCCGGCGCACCTGCAATTTCAGATGCTCGGGTAAGCCCTAAGAGAAGAAGGTCTAAAATTAAACCGTAGTATTGGAACATGAAAGAGGCAAACTGTAATCCTCGAATCAAACCATAGGTATTAGTATGCATCATATCTTTAAATGCAATCACAATGTTATTCTTCGAAGTCATATAATCAGCAATGTTATGATCCACAATCAACCGTAGTAGCCTATTCATCAAAGTTAAATCTATCTTTTCATAAACGTTTTCAAACGCAGTCTGTAAAAGCACCATACATTCTCCTTGCTCTGTATTCCAAACTTGCGTCAAGTTGTTGATTCCTTGACACCATTTATATGTCAGCAACGGGGAAGGTTCGGCATCAGCAGGTTTAATCCAATTAGGAAACAGGTTTCTTTTATCTGCTTCATACCATAAATATTGATCAAGGTAAGCATCTGTAATCTTCTCAAGTGGCTCTATCTCATAAACAGGAATTAAATGAGAATATTGATCCATAAATTCAATTGATGCCTCCTTGAATGTTCTTTGCGTCAATAAATGCCGCTTAATGCGTGATAATGCCTCGTGAGGATTATCGTACGCTTGTTCCACTAATCCCAACTCCTCTCGTTGACTTTGATTCATTCGAACATTCGCGGTGTAGGCCTCCTTCAGTCGTTCCAAAGCTAAAATTAAGAGTTTCGTATCGTGTTTATATGATAATGGCGGGAAAATAATTGGGGAAAACTTTCTGGATTCAAGCCAATTGACAGTTGTGGTGTAAATTGCGACTGCCTCTTCAGCAGAAACGTAAGGACCATCTTTTAGATAGTTGTGCTGTCGCTCTTGCTCAGCTTTAAGCCATAATCGAGTTAATCGACCTAAATTCTTTTTCGCGACAGTTTTATCAACTGTAGCACCTCGTTTGATGCGCTCACGATTATAATGCGCGATGTTCGTCCACCAATCCGCTTTTGACTTCACATAGCGCAATATCATATTTTCTACTGGCCCGGGCATTCCAGGAACTTTCCATGGAATGTTCGCTTTCCAACATCTCCAAGCTTCCGATAAATGTTGCAAAATGGTTCTCGCTTTATTTGCTCTGATTCCCTCAGGCATCATGTCTAAAATATCGTGCATGACGGCGGCACGAAGTTCTAAATCGAAATGAGATTCAACTCTCTGCTTGGTGATGGTTTTTGCGATTCCTTTCGAGTTTCTCCCCTCAAATTGACGAGCTAAGAGATTTCCTAACCAACGCTCGAGCAAAGGAATTATTCCTCTCATGAAAAATAACCACACTCGCCAGCCTGGTGGCCAAATACCAACACCAGGCCCTTTACCCACAGGGCCTGTATTAAATCGATAATAAATTAGATGCTTCAGGTCTTTGCACATCCTAACTTGCCTCATCAGTTTGTACTTATATCTGTACATACCGGTTAGTTGTCCAACATGAGCAAACGTATACTGGAGCCCATCTGCAAGCTGAAATGCATCGATGTTTCCAAGGCGGTATTGAACATGAGAATCTACAATCAGTTTCGTAAGTCGAAGAATTTCGCGAGTCAAATGAAAAGCATTTCCAAATCTTGACTTCTTGCGCTCCTTCGTAGTCAGCGTCTTTGTAGGCTTCAAATTGAAATTGTAGTCCAAATGTAAATAATTGAGATTTTTTCTATGAATTAAAAGGTTTAACATATTATAGCCTTGCCGGCATACTTGAAGACCTGCTTCGACCCAGTCGAGTTCCGTTGATTGAAAAAACTTGGTTGATTCCAAAGCTTTCACAAGGCTTTTTTTGGCAACTGTTTTCGGTTTTCGATGGTGAAGCCGGTTGAGAACCCAATTTTTCAATAATTTCTGGTAACTTACGCGAACTTTTACTGGATAATCACTGGGGCAATGTTCATGAAACCATTGATTTACCAAAGGTACATCGTAAGCTCTTCGAGTGCGTCCCGTTCTTCGATAGAAGGGATTTGGAGCCCAATATAAAACAATGCCAGCAGATGTGTTATCATCATAGAGAGGCTCCTCTTCGAGCAAAGGTTGAAGTTGAGGGGGAAGAAAGAAGTCTTCAAGGGTCTCTTGGTCACTTGGATCATTGCTCGTTCGAAAAGCAGAAATAGGATTGATGACAGGATCAAAATAGTAGGATGGGAGATCTGGGTCGTCGGCTTTGATGTAGTAAAGGGAAGGATAATGGTACGGAGCTAAACAGACAGATCTAGGTCGAGAATTGTATAGGAAGGGAAAAGCGATCCGGTACTCTGTTCTTAATTGATGTCGAACGATAATTTTATTGATATCGTTAAATTCATTCCAATCCTCCTCATCCACCCCGGCTGTATCTCTAAATAAAGGCTCAAATTTAGGCCCACCAGGAATTGCGAGGTTCAATGCTTTCGCTGTAAAGAAACTCTTTTCATCAAACAAGTACCAATAATTCTTATCTAACAGATCACTAACTAATTGACTCGCTAAGCGATAAAGATTGGCCATAACTGAAACGGGAAGTTTCCAAGATCGATAACTTGGGCCGTTAACGAAAGTTGACGATAGAAGCGGTTTGTGATCGTAAAACCATTCTTTTACAGCTGCGTCATCTTCATCGTCTAACTCCATCAAGATCGCTTCCAGTGGTTCTACGTCGAGAATGTTATCACTGTAATCAAGAGGAGGTTCTTCATCATCGAAAGGAGGAAATCTCATTCGTTTGAAATTACGTCTATCTCTCTTCTCTCTTCTCATCATAATCCACATGGTGCCCCATTGCGCAACAAAAACTGGTTCTATTACCCACGGTATCTCGTTTACAAAAGTTATTGCACCTGTAATATGATACAGGACTTTCACGTTTCGAACTTGCTCCCACGGCATCGGCATGTTTTCCAACAATTTAAAGACTGCGTGGGGTACATATTTCAGAGCACCCAAATAAACTCTTTTATCGTGGCGAAACTTTTTTGAACTCATATCTCCATGATCACGTATAATCTTACGTACATGCTCTGGAGGCATATCTTCTTTCGATGTCTCGAACCCTCCTTTCGTTCCTCTTTTCAAGGAAAAACGTTTTGTATTGACCTGGCTCCATTTCTTTGCCTTGAGCTCTAAAATTGAGTGTCCCTCCATCTATTGCTCTGAATTTGTTTTTGTGGATGTGCAAGGGCGAGGTTAGGGCTGGGCAGATCAGGGCACGGGCAGTAGTGTATGAAACGCATTAACATTTTATTACAAAAAATGGAGAAAAATACAGCTGGTTCAAGTAAGTTTTCAGCATTGAAGGGATTTCCTTTCACTTCATGATTCAGATGTCCTTCGAATCGGAGATTATGTTACTTTCAAGAACATCAAACACAATGGACTTCTGTGTGCTGAGGGTATACTCTTGGAGGACTTGATTATAGAAGAGAATATCAAAGTCTTTGATGATTCCCTATTTTGCATCCATCTACAGCGACAGTATTCAGCTGCACGAGAGTTGGAAGAGTTTTTGAGGACTAATAAAATTGACCCAAAGAATATATCCGATGCCAATCTGACGAAGTACTTTCAAGCTTTAAAGGTAAGCTCTGAATTCTAGGGTAGGCACAGTTTGAGTCTCTTTATTTTAGCGTGGTGCGGATAATGAAAGTAGATTGAACGATAGTTACATGCAAAAGAAGTTAGGGCAGACTGTTGTTTTCGGTGATATAATACAGGTAAGAACAACGATTTGATCCATTTATTTAAATCTTGAGGGCTTTCTTAGTTGTATCACGTAAAATCTGGAAAGTATTTGAAAGTTATCCCTGATCAATTGGCCAAAGATGAACGAGAAAATATTCGTATCGTATTAGATAGCAAGGGAAGTTCTTACTCGTGGATGCAAGTTTGTCCGCGATATAAAATTGATCGAGATGGAGATCGAGTTTTGAATAACTCTGAAATTTACCTCAAAGTGGCCGAGAGAAGTAATGAATACCTTCATAGAGCAGATCGGGACCCATTACCAGGCCATGAAAGAGAAGTGAACTGCTCTTTGGAGGCAACTTCGTGGCGGTTAAATATTTTCCAAAGTAGTGTAGATTCAGTAGATAAGCGATTACTGCTATCTTCTGAGCTCATTTATATTAGTGATCCGGAGACACACTGCAACGTGACCATATCTTTGCCGCCTTTGAGTAACTTGGAAGATAATAACGAAGTCAGGACTCCACTTCCAGAAAGTGAATCGCTTCTGGAGAATGAAGAGTCGCATGTTACAGATGAGTTGGATACTGGGAATTACATTGATAATGCAGATTACGCCCATCAGTTCGGTGACATCGTTCTTCAACCGTATCAAGATTTTGTGAATTCGAATTTTTTGTGGTTCATTGAGACGAATTCCAGCGTTTCTGGGGGACCTATTCGTCTTAAGACTCAAAAAGTGAAGTTTAAGCATCTCAATACAGGAAAATACTTGAAAGTTGATGTTGTGAACATTTTGACCGAAGAGGAAGATGAATGTGAGAAAGTTGTTCTTACCACAACCTCTGACTCTAGCGATCCTTCTGTTTTCTTTGAAATTAGTGAACTAACCAATCCAGGTAAATATTTGAATAACGCAAAAGCATTACAGCTTTCGCAAAGTGGTGTTTGGGTTGAACGAGGAGATGTTTTAGATGATGGTACTTATATAATCAAAGGTGGCAGGGAGAAGAGTGTGGCTTTAAGCTTGCTTCTAATTCGCTACTTACCGACTGTGAAAAAAGTCTACGAAAGTGAATCTGATCTGGTTGCAACCTCTGAGTGCGAACCGTTAGATGCCTATGTAGGTTTAGCTGCAAGATCTTATTTACGAAAATATTACCAAATGACCGCTTTACCTCGAAATGATACAGTTAATACTCTCTGGCCAAATGCGAATCGTGGTGATTTAGAGTTTTTTTCCAATATGGTTGGACAGTTGATATATTTCAGCCAAGGCTTTCCTATCTCCTCGACTAAAATAGAATTGGGAATAGATAAAAGTGACCATGCACTTAGATCTCAAAGGCAACATCTCTTGAGAGAGCAGGGAACAGTGGATACTATTTTAAAGATGATTCATAAACTTATTCCTATAACTGAACGAATTGATGAGATTAAAAATATGCCGAAGAAAAAGAAAACTCCAATTTCAGATTCCGAAGTTGCTCGACTTGATATGGGGCAGCTAATCTTAAAGCACTGTTTCAATTTATTGTACTACGTGATTCTGGATAACCCAGAAAATCAAATTCACGTGGCAGATTTCATGCCTACCTTACTTGCACATTTAAGCTCTCAAGAATTAGCTGGAAAATGTGTAACCGAAATGTTAAGTAAAAATATTGAGTTGCAAGAGACCAAGATTGGTAAGAGAGAGATTCAAATATTTGTTGATAAATTACGCTCTTCAAAGATGAACTCTATGTACTTACAGCTCTTGCAATCATGCTGTTCTTGTCAGGGAGAGGGAGTGGATGGAAATCAAACCAAAGTTGCAAACGCGTTATTCAGCGATACTAACGATATTATCATTCAAATGCATGCAGATTATGCGAGGTTGAAGCTGATCTCTTGGAATCAACCAACTTTATACATTCCTACCAGTATTCTTCCAGGATCGCCTATTCGAGGTGATAATTTAATTTTTAAAGGATTGCCTCAGCTTTCGCTTGCGTGGACCACCAATTCGATAGATTTTAGCCCTTTGGGTCTTTTTGGTAGGTTATCCGTAAATGTTGAAGACCTCTTTGGGCTCGAATCAGTTATTACATCATCAGAAGGGGAAAAGGGGACAGGATTTGCTCTCGCCAAGAAATCTCATGCGAAAAAGGCTTCTCAAGAACAAAAGTCTGCGGTAGCAAATTATTTTATTGCGGAAATGTTTTTGGGAGCAGAAATGTGTTTAGATCGCAACTATATCGCAATGCATCAAATGGATAATTTGTTTTCTTATGAAGTGTTAGTAACCATTTTAAAACTGTCATTAAATACGAAGTTAAAAGCTGCTGCGGTGCGTTTATTGATGTGCTTATACGTCGATCGTGATCCGCAAGCCACAAGTAAAATCCCCTGTTTAACTCGAACCTGGAGTGATATTCAGAAAAATAATTCACCACAACTCCCCTTTGTGGAACCAAGTCGAAGGTTTCAATTCGCACTAATTCAGCAACTTATATCTGAACATATTCACGAAATGTCGGGTACCAAATGGGATGAATTGTCTCAACACATGCTGAAGATGTTAAAAACCTTAATACTATTCAACTTTTATGGCACTAATGACAGAATGACTGATGTTATTGGACCTTTGATCAAAGCTTTAGATCGTAGAAATGTTGCAGATAAGAGTGGAGGGATTTTCAATAAACGAAAAGATGCTCTAGAAAGTTCGCAAAAAGAAGATGGGGAACCCAAGAATTTTGAAGTTGATACAGACGCTGAGATTGATTCTTCTCTCGCCTCGTCCTTGAAAGTCAAATCGTTCTTCGGGAGTTTAGTCGATTCTGTTGTAGGGAAAACTGAAGAAACTTCATCTGAGAGAACCAAAGTTTCTAGTAAAGTGCGCAGATTTGAGGTTCCCGCACGGTACTCCAAAGCGCCAATCTACGAACTGGAGACTATGGTTGAGGCAATTGACATTCTCGCTTTTGCTCAAAAAGTCATTGAAGATAGAAATATTTCATTGCTATTACGCTACTTTTATTTATGGAATAGTGGGTCAGAGAAACGAAATCCTTCAGAGTTGTTTGAGCAAGTAGTTCTTGATTCGAGTGAGCTCACGTTAGGAATCAACGATTTTGATATGGTTATGATTGACAATTTGATGTATGAACACACTGCTTTAGTGCAAAGTGCATTAGAAGTCCTGATGGCGCATCACTCTCTCCGTAGTTCCTTACTGGAACATGCCAGAAATATTCAGTTACTAGCCTCTCATGGAAGGGAGCGACAGTTTAGAATCGTTGATCAAATGTTACAGCAGTTGGAACAAAATGCGGAAACCCACGAATTGTGGGGAGAAATGGAAACTGACGCTGATTTAGCGGTAAATAAACAAACGAAAGACATCCTTAGGGAGCTGATTGAGATTTGCCGGGTTCGAAGATACGTTTTGGAGTTCGATGAAGATTATATGGCTGATCGTGAAATTCAAGATTTGTATCGAAATCTCGGCTGTTTTGAGATTTGCATGAAAGTCATGGGCCTATTGGATTCCGTGGAGGAAGATGAGGATGGGAACCTTGGAGAAGTTGCATCGAACACCCGAAGTATTTGCTTATTGTGTAATGAGCTGCTATATTGGTTCTTTCTAGGTAACACAAAGAATCAAGAAATGGGATATTTGGAGTTGGACTTCTTCTTGGATACTTTGGATGATGAGATAAATAGTCATCTTACTATTCGTGCGATTTTCAACGACAACGAAGCCTTGATGAGGCAAGTTCCACATTCGCATCTTGCAAACTTAGTGGACAAGATTATCAAGAATGGCAAATCACATCATTACCTGGCGTTATTCGCTTCTATTTCACATGACGGAGAGCGCAATGTTGTCGAAAATCAGTTCGAGATCGTAAAATCGCTTACCTCTCCGGGAAGACTGCAAAAAGTGGCATGTTTCTTTTGTTCAGTTGATCATCCTGACTATACCCTCAAAAGACAATTGATGGAACCCTTTTTGAATACCCACAAGGACCTCTCTCTAGAAGATCTGCCACCGCTACTCGCCTATCATTTGATGTTTCTGGAAGTCTTATCAGGATGTACAGTTGGTCGAATGAATATTACCACAGTCGAGGCGAAAGTGCAATCGGTGTTCAACTACACAGACATTTTGCAGTCAATTTTAGATCCAGGAACGATCGTAGCTTGCAAAATCCGACTAAGCAAATTTTTCTACAACTCTATCATCGAGGTGGAGTTGAAGATTCCTGGTTTAGACCAATCTCCTGACATTTGGAAGCTTTTAGAGTCTTACAAATTAGTTCTCATGAATTCAAAAGATGAGCTTCTGATGGTAGATAGAAGCGGCTGGGAATCTGCTCATGTTAGTCGGCAACGAATTGAGTACATCATCGTTTGCATCATGATAATACGAGGATTTTTCACCCATTACTACCAACCGGCTGCTTTTCAAAACGATGATCGCGAAAATCGTTTGAAAAATCAAAATCAGAATAAAATTCAGTTCTCCTTGACTCACGTGGACGAATTAATTCTTTACTTCTTTACTAAAATCAAGGAAATTCACGATTTAAATTCCTCTCGTTTATCTGAGGAAATGAAAGAAATCATTTTCGGATGTTTAGAGATTCTTAATAAAAGTATCAGTGGGAATTCAACAATTGCAACCTTTTTGAAAGGAAATCCTTCCAAAACTGTGGAGGATAGTAAAATTGCCATATCTGAAGAAGACGATATGGAGCTTGTAGAGGACCCAGAGAAAGAAGTACTTGATAAATTTCGTGCTTTCCTCGTTTCGATCGAATCTGATACTGCATTACAGTTCAAGGCAGAAAATGAAAATGTTGGCTTTATCAGTATCTTAGAAAGTCTTCCTTTCATCGCAGATCCTGTGGATGCTGAAGTGCGTTACGAAACTTTGATTAAAAAACTTGTTTTTCACATTAGAGAAAATATCAAAATTGTGAACAACCAAAAGCGACTAGATTCTCGAGTTACAAAAACATCAACTTGGATTATTCGAGCATTTAGAACTATGATTGAAAACAGAATGGGAATGAGCATCTACGAAAGAGACGACGATGGAGGCCTGGAGCAAGACATCGCAGCGGCGCCTGTGGTCAATGCATTGAATAGTTGCGGAGCAACAGCTTTATGTTTGGATCTGATAGCAGTTGGAATCGACGAGAAGCTGCAGTTGGAGGCGATCAAGCTCGGTGTTGCGCTGTTGTTCAAGGAAGGAGGAGCTTTGGAGGTGCAACAAATCATGAACAACCACCTGAATAAGACGAACTCGGAGCTCTTCTTCAAACAGGTGCGACTGACTTTACAGAAGCTTCAAGCATGGCATTCGTGGAATCAGGTGATAATACTACCAGAGGGAGAAGAGCCAAAGCCGCCAGATGAGATTTTGATTGTGAGATTCTTGCAACTGATGTGTGAAGGACACTATCTCCCAAATCAAGATATTATGAGAGAGCAATCACATAACCCGGTTTCTTATAACTTATTGGACGATTTTGTCAATTACTTGAACTGCTTGAGTAGGATCCCTTGCAGGACTTCAACAGTAGCTGGTATTCGATTAGCTGCGACCATTTTAGAAGTAATTCAGGGTCCTTGTGAAGGCAATCAAGTGCATTTCGCCTTGAATACGGAGCTAATCGAGACTTTGAATCGGTTGAATAGAGCAAAGATGATAAATGATTGTGTGGAAGATGAAGAAATAGAGTTAAAACAAATCTCAATAGACATTTTTCAAGGATTATTGGAAGGGCAAGGAGAGAAAAGTGTGGTCTATGAACGAGTATTGAGCGTCATTCACTTGGATATAATTCAAATGATGTCAACAGGGGACCACCTGGGACAAATTTCTTCGTATGACGTGAAAGAGGAGAATGAGGAGAAAGCAATTTTACAAACGGAGTGTGTTGTTTTGTTGCAAATGCTTTGCAATTTTAAGCCAAGTCTCTATGAAGAGTTGGGAATTTCTCGTAACGTTGAGGACATAGTTGGTTCTGGCACAGCAATGATTGAAGTCATTTGGAGAGGTGACATTCACCGAAGATTCTTTCATGTACCAAAAGTTTGTGACTATCTCGCCAAATCCTCGAAAGATGCATTAATAGAAAATGTTGACCGATCAAATCCTGAAAATAAGTTAATAGACTTTCTGAACCGATCTCATGATCTTTATCGTGAAGTTAAGCACCAGCAGTATCTCACTGAAATGGGCGTGAGCGGTATATTTAGTCGTCAGAATCAGAATCGAGCGACTTGGATAACGTTTATTCTTGCGGTAATAATCAATATTATGTTGCTCTTGGATTACAGTTTCGACTCGAGTCGAAAGGCGTCGCTAAGTCCTGAGATCGCATTCACGGTAAGCGTTTTAAATATAATCCAGTCGACTGTAGCTGGTATCGTCCTTATCCTCTACATTGTGGTGAAAATTCCTGTGAAATACCAATCTCTAGAAGCAGCAGGTTATAATTCTTTTGAAGCAGTCATTCAGACATCGATGGAACCCATGATTCTTTATTATGTGTGGTATCTTCTCTTTTCTGTATTTGGTCAAGTTTTTGCGTATGATTTTTTACCATTCTTGTTGATGGATATAATTGTGAAAAACTCTACAACGCGAGATGTCTTGAATTCTGTTATCTACCCGCGTCGACAAATTGTGATGGGAGGAATTGTGATCCTGTTTTTGGTACAAATCTACACCTTCTTTACCTTCCTTTATTTTAGAACTGAGCTGAACCAGCAAGCATATGAGTTTTGCTCAACATTCTATAAGTGCTACAAAGTTGCTCTGAGGTACGGACTTAGCGAGGGTGGTGGAATCGGAGATGTGTTCACGATTACTGTTGGCAAGAGATGGACTTTAGATGTTACTTACTACTTTATTGTAAACGTGGGGATGCTTAATCTTATTTCTGGAGTCATCATTACCACCTTTGGACAATTGCGTGAAGATAAAGCAAAGCTCATGGAGGATACTGTTGGTGTTTGTTTCATCTGTTCATTAGATAAGCAAGTTTTCGATCGTGCTTCACAAGAGCCAGATGGTTTTAAAACTCATGTTAAGATTGATCATAATATTTGGAATTATCTGTACTTTATTTTTCTGTTATGGGAGCAAGATCGGGACGATGATGATGGGTTAGAGCAGTATGTTCGTCGTGCGATTGAAGCAAATGAAATAGTTTGGTTTCCATTGAATAAAGCGATTCGTCTCACACAAGCTGCCACAAAGGAAGAGTCTTTAATCTCTGATATTAAGAAGAAAATTGGAGATACTGAAACTGTTCTCTCTGCGAAACTCGACCGATATCAAACTGATATCAATATCGTTCTCGAACAATTAAATCAAACTTTGAAACAAGATCACACTAACTCTGACCCCGTTCATAACCTACAATCACATTTACACGTTGGCGCAAGTAATGATTTTGAGAAATTAAGTTCTGATGCTATCTTTGATTCAGGGACTCGACTCCAGCAGTCGATGCTTTATCTTTATTTTATTGATATTATCGGAATCCAGAATCTTCCTGCCGGAGTCGAAAATATCTTTGTCAATGTCTACATGCGAGACGAAATTCACACGATTCACACAACTTTGATAGAGGGTTCAACTGTAAAATTTCCTCTCGAAACTTACGTAAAGCTGTTAGAATCAATCGAATTTGAAGAGGATCTGGAATTTGGGATTCAAATACTATACGGTGACCCTGTTAGTGATGAAGTTGTGGAAATAGTTAGTTTGCATTTGTTGGTCCAGCAGCTTTTGCTTGCAGAAGATTGTAGATACGAGCTATACTTGGATGGAAAGGGAAGCTCGAACTATGGGAAGATCACCTTAATTCCCAAGCTAGTTCCGCGCATATATAATGAGGCTATAGAGGATCTAGGGGATGGTGAAATGGATCATTCTGTTATGCCAGAGGATATCTAACCAATGCACTCCTTTCATTGTAAATTTGTAAAAATAACTTAATAGGAAGTGTATAATTGTGCAATAATACTCCACCACACTGACACTTGTCCAATCGCTAAAAGACAAAGAGGAGCAGTTAATAGAATACAACAAACCTCTCCTCACCTGAGATATGGGAATATTGGGATTTGTGATATGTGTCATTTTCTATCTCTCTCTTGTCAATGGTAGAACCTTCAGTTCAGCCATTCGACGAAGTCAAGAAGTACGTCACAGACAGTTCGTTGCATTTCGAGGTGGAGAAACTAGGAAAGATATACTTGATGATACGAAAAATGGAGATAAGAGAGAAAAGTTAATAAAAGTTGAGAAAAGGTCGAAAGCTAATAAGCGAAAAAGGAAGCAGAGTGAGAATAGTAAAAAGGTCAAAACAGAAGATACTAAAGATGAGGAAGAAATTGAAGCTGCTGCCATCTCTTTAAATGTTCCATTTCATGAAATCTTGAAAAGAACCTGGGATCGTACTCCCCCAATAACCTTGGCTTATCTTATAGCGTCAATAAGTCTAACTACTTATGCCTTCTGTTTCAATCAAAATAGATGGCCGTCAATCCTGCATTTTAATTGGACTGATGTGCTACTAAAATGGCATTTTTGGAAATTGATCACAGGATTTCTCTTTTTGGGTCCTTTTGATCTATTCTACCCTTTGACTTTGCAGTTCATCTGGCAGAACATGTCTCAGCTGGAAAAACTGTTTTACAAAACTCCTGAAGAATTCTTCTTTCTCCTTCTATTCGGTGGTACAATGTTGATTTTATTTTATACCATTCTTGGCTTACCTATGACGATGCTGGGGCATAACCTGGGAAGTTACTTACTTTATATTTGGTCTAAACTCTTCGAGGGAATGGACGTGAACTTCATGGATATTTTTGTTTTGAAGTCCGAGCTGCTCCCTTACTTTTTTTGCCTTCAATCAATCTTACTTGAACAACAGTTCCCAACTGGTGACCTGCTAGGCATCGTGATTGGGTATCTCTATTACCTGCTGAAGCAAAAGAATCGTATTTGGATTCCAGAAGCTGTGAAATCATTTTTCCGCTCGAGTCCGTTTCTCCAATCCAAGTACAGTAAATTTAAAGATGATTTTGAGTTGTGACAAGACATCGAAACAATTAAATTCGTTAGCTTGTCTATCAAATACAATGAAATCACGATATTAATAAGTTATGTGGAATGAGAAGCGTTAGTAAAATGAACTGAAACTTCAGCAAATACTTCTTCAATAGGACGATGAGAGTTAACCTCTCGGACCTTTCCGATCCCTCTGAAATATTCGATGATTGGACGGGTGGATTGCTCATATGTCACGAGACGCTTCCTGATCGACTCGATGTTATCATCTGATCTACCACTTGTCTTCCCACGCTCAAGCAATCTTTCAACCATCACTTCGGTAGGACAATCAAGAAACAATAAAAATTGCACATCTGTGATGTCTTCCATTTCCTTCCTCCAGCAATCCAGATTATCCATATCTCGAGGAAATCCATCAACAAGGAAACGGTCACTACCACTTCTTTCCATAGCATTTCTGAGTAATCGTACTGTTACTTCAGCTGGAACAATTTTCCCTTCCTTGATGTAAGTGTTGATCATATCAGCAAGCTCGGAACCAGATTCTCGTTCAGCTCGAAGCAAATCTCCAGCACTCAAATGAGAGTACCCAAATGTTTCAACAATTTTAGTACAATTAGTACCTTTCCCACTTCCCGGACCACCCAAAACAAAAACAACTTTGAAAGACAAAGCGGAAGAACAAACAATAAACGAACTAAAAAGAAGCGCAGAAAATTACCTTTAAATTTTTTATTTTTGGACTTTTGATGAAAGTAGTATGAAATCCCCGCTACTGTTCCCATCCCAAGAATCAAAGCAAAGAGGATATTCTTGTTCGTGAAGTGGCTGGACAAAGTCATTATTTCGTTTTTCTTTGTTTGTGATGGAAAATATTTCTTTTTTTTGCGGCGCCTGAAAGATAATTATTCTTATTTTACACTACTAAAATTCACTTCCGATTCGGAACTTTTGAATTGCGATCACGCGCGCTGCTACCACCGTGACCACTCGCCTGACTACGATGAGTCAAATTATGACCTGAACTTGAGGGTTGGATATCCTCAGTCGGTCTTCCATAACCTTTGGCTTGCATGCGATTTACCCTTATGCTGACACTACAAACCACCTCGTCTTGAGAGTTCATCATATCTCTTTCAAATAAACCCTCTTCATCTGAACTTAGCAACTCCTTGCAATAAATTTCGATTGCTGCAACAAAAATTTGTTTCCGATGGTTGCTACCATGCAGAATTTGAATTTGAAACTTCCTTTTATCCGTTGATACGACGTTGTCAAAAAGGGGTAATATGTTTTCCGCATCAAAGAACAGAATGTGTTGTTCATGATCAACATGAGTAAAGATAGGTAGCGTAAACATTTCGCTATCTGTGATGATTCGGCAAGCTAAATCGTGATAATAAAGCTGATCATTTATGAGGGATTGAGCTGAAGATAAAGATCCTTCAATCAGGAAAGTTGGGATATGAACTTGGCTGTCCACATCATTTTCACGAGATACACTCCCTTCTAATGATGTGTTTGATATAATTTGACAGAAATGAGGGAATTGACTTCGGTATTCCATCTTTTGAGATTTGTTCCCGCCAACTGAAGGAACCTTCGAGACGGAACGTTTTGCTAACGCTGATTTACCCCCGCCGGTTGATCTTCTTCTTGATTGTCGTGAGAAAGCATTTGAGGCAGGGGAACCACTGCGCTCAATAGTTGGATGAAATAATTGAACACCCTCAATTTTAACGAGAGCAATTGAAATATGTTTGCCAAAAATAATGTCACCAGCATGAGAGTGGTCGGCATCAGTAAAGTCTGTCGACATATCCTCGTCTATCTCCAAGTTGATATCATGCAAACGTGCAACGCTTCCCCCACCTTCCATTGACCCTGGATTTTCTTGCTTTAGTGTTGAGATCAATTGTTGAAGCATCACCTTGACGTCACTTTGAAAATCAGAGAGCTTAGTATTCACGGTTTCTTCAGTCCTATCAATTGTCTCGTGCAAATATTTGCGCGTTATTTCCGTCTGACTTACAATGTTCTCCAGTCTCATGGCTTTGTGCAATGGAAACCAAGTGATCTCGTCTGCTTCAATCGCACGACGAACATACTGCTCTAACCCATCATCATCGTCCCGATCTTGCTCCCATAACAGAAAAATAAAGTACAGATAATTCCAAATATTATGATCAATCTTAACATGAGTTTTAAATCCTTCGGAATCATCTGACGCTCGATCGAAGATTTGCTTTTCGATATTGCAAATGAAACAAACTTCCAATGTATCTTTCATACGAACCATCTTTTCAGCACGCAAAGATCCAAAAGTATCGATAATCATACCAAGGAAAGCATTTACAAGAATGACGAGAACAATCATGAAGAAGAGAATGTCCAGGATTAGTCTTACTCCAGTCGAATGAACAAATGAGTCTCCAACGCCACCACCATTTTGAAAACCGTAACTTAAGGTCCACTTTGCACAGTTATAGAGTGTGTTGCAGTACGGATCAATATCTGCAGGATAAAAGTAAAACTATAAGACAAGACAGAGTTCATCGTTAGACCGAAACAATAGCAGCTAATCAAAGACTTACTATGAAGAAAGAGAAGATGTAAATAACAAAGAGCATAAATATGAAAGTGAAGAATAAAGCTTTTCTGGGGGCTACGATGGCATTCAGCACATCGCGAGTTGTAGCATCTTTAACGATTACGTCAAGAAGAAGAAGAGAACAATAATAATTCTGCGCGAATACTCCCAAGAACGACATAGTTACGTAAAATATATAATATAATGTGAGAGGATCTGATGCCGTAAGAAAGAGTGCTTGTTCAGGATTATTTCCCTCTGCCAGAAAGCCTTGATAAATAACCGGGGATCGCACCACACCAGATAAAACCAAGTTGAATAGTGCAATGAAGACTTGCACTATGTTCAGATACGTAGTAATATTGTTGTATACATCAGCAATATAGATATATCCAGGCTTGTACGTATAAGTTGCAATGAAAAAAGCATTAATAATTACAGCTAATATAAACGAGATCCATGTAGCGCGGTTCTGATTCTGACGACTAAAAATGCCACTTAATCCCATTTCAGTGAGATACTGTTGGTGTTTAACTTCACGATAAAGATCATGAGATCGGTTCAGAAAGTCTATTAACTTATTTTCAGGAGAAGAACGATCAACAAATTCAATTAATGCATCTTTCGAGGATTTGGCGAGATAGTCACATAATTTTGGTACATGAAAGAATCTGCGATGAATATCACCTCGCCAGATCACTTCAATCATTGCTGTACCAGAACCAACTATATCTTCAACTTTCTTGGAAACTCCCAACTCATCATACAATGCAGGGCGATAGTTACAAAACATTTGGAGCAGAACCACACATTCAGTTTGCAAAATAACCTGCTCTTCATCATCTTCCCAACCTGGATAAAGAGGCTTCTTCGACATTATTTGAATTATATCCAAGTGAATGACGCTCAATACTCGTTCATAGACCACACTTTTCTCTCCTTGCCCTTCCAATAATCCTTGAAAAATGTCTATCGAGATCTTCTTCAATTCAATTTCTTCCTCAGCAACGCAATCATTTACCAACTTGGCCCGATTAATACGATTCAAAGTCTCAACAAGCTCCGTATTCAAGGCGAAATGTACTTGATTGCCTTCACAAGGACCCTGAATTACTTCTAAAATGGTCGCAGCTAATCGAATACCAGCTACTGTTGAAGTCCTGCAAGGGATCCTACTCAAGCAGTTCAAGTAATTGACAAAATCGTCCAATAAGTTATAAGAAACCGGGTTATGTGATTGCTCTCTCATAATATCTTGATTTGGGAGATAGTGTCCTTCACACATCAGTTGCAAGAATCTCACAATCAAAATCTCATCTGGCGGCTTTGGCTCTTCTCCCTCTGGTAGTATTATCACCTGATTCCACGAATGCCATGCTTGAAGCTTCTGTAAAGTCAGTCGCACCTGTTTGAAGAAGAGCTCCGAGTTCGTCTTATTCAGGTGGTTGTTCATGATTTGTTGCACCTCCAAAGCTCCTCCTTCCTTGAACAACAGCGCAACACCGAGCTTGATCGCCTCCAACTGCAGCTTCTCGTCGATTCCAACTGCTATCAGATCCAAACATAAAGCTGTTGCTCCGCAACTATTCAATGCATTGACCACAGGCGCCGCTGCGATGTCTTGCTCCAGGCCTCCATCGTCGTCTCTTTCGTAGATGCTCATTCCCATTCTGTTTTCAATCATAGTTCTAAATGCTCGAATAATCCATGAAGATGTTTTCGCTACACGAGCATCCATTCTCTTTTGATTATCAATGGTTTTGATATTTTCCCTAATGTGAAACACAAGCTTCTTTATGAGCGTCTCATACCTCACATCTGCATCAACTGGATCTGCGATAAAAGGCAAGGCTTCAAGGATCTTAATGAATGCAACATTTTCATTTTCTGCTTTGTACTGTATTTGTGTATCTGTCTCTAAAATAGAGAGAAAGTCGTTGAAGTGTTTGATTAACTTCAGCTCTGATGGATCTTTCGCCTTTCCAGGACTTCCTACCTCTCCTATATCATCCGACGTAATACATTTACTTTTATCCAGATCAACATGAATGAAATCAGTCTTTCGGTTCGGTGTTATCGATTGATCTGCGGATAAATGGATATATTTTGATGCTTGAGATTTCAAAACTTCTAAACACTCTAAAATATTTCTTTTGACGTCTGAAGATAGTCGACTGCAATTTAAATCATAGATATCTTTAATTTTATGGAAAAATAATACGATTAATTGATTTATATGGGAGCTTGTAAGTTTGAACTTTGATCCTTTCTTGTTTGTATCAGGTTTAAAAGCGCTAATATCGAAATAAGTTGAAAAGAACCCCTTAATAATATATATACAAATAATTAGATATTCAATCTCTTGGCGAGAAACAAAGGGTGAATCCCAACCATCCTCTTCTATATGTAACAAATCGTTCTTTCCTTTCTTGATTACATCAACGAAAGAATCTAACAATTTCCACACAGAGGGGGATTTCTCCAAACCAGGAATTAACATTTCAACTTCAATTACTGCGTTAAACAAGAATCTCGCAAGGCTAATTTTTGCAAGTAATATCGTATCTTCATCCAATATAGAGTCAATGATATCAACATATCCAAATACTGACTGCACTTTCGCTTCAACTGTGGTAACATTCATCCTTCCAACAGTACAACCAGATAAAACGTTGAGAAAGACAAGGTGATAGGCCAATAATGGAGGAAGGTCTTCCATTGTCAATTTATTTTGGCCTTTTAAAGGAAGCATTAGCTGTCTCTTTTCTTCGTATCGCGGATCAGAAATCGGGAATAGGAAACAACCAATTTTTTGGAGTCTACCTGGAGAAGTTAGCATTTTGACAATCTCAAATTGATTCTCAACGATATTTTTTTCCCCAACGTTTGGAATGGCAGCAAATAAGGAGAGATAATGATGTGATTTGCCATCTTTCACTATCCTGTCAACAAGGTTTGAAAGGTGAATATGAGGAACTTGCCTCATCAAGGCTTCGTTGTCGTTGAAAATCGCACGAATAGTAAGATGACTATTTATCTCATCATCCAAAGTATCCAAGAAGAAGTCCAACTCCAAATATCCCATTTCTTGATTCTTTGTGTTACCTAGAAAGAACCAATATAGCAGCTCATTACACAATAAGCAAATACTTCGGGTGTTCGATGCAACTTCTCCAAGGTTCCCATCCTCATCTTCCTCCACGGAATCCAATAGGCCCATGACTTTCATGCAAATCTCAAAACAGCCGAGATTTCGATACAAATCTTGAATTTCACGATCAGCCATATAATCTTCATCGAACTCCAAAACGTATCTTCGAACGCGACACATATCTATTAACTCGCGTAAAATATCTTGTGTTTGTTTATTTATCGCTTGATCCGCATCAGTTTCTAATTCCCCCCACAATTCTTGAGTCTCAGCATTTTGCTCAAGCTGCTGCAGCATTTGATCTACCATTCGAAATTGCCTTTCTCGACGATGGGATGCAAGTAATTGGACATTTTTTGCGTTATCTAAGAGGATGCGGCGCATACTATGATGAGCCATTAGTACCTCTAATGTGCTTTGAACTAAAGGAGTGTGTACAAACATTAGCGTATCTATCATAATATTATCGAAATCACCGTTTCCAAGACTCAATTGGGCAGCGTCAACGACAACTTGCTCAAATAGCTCTTGCGGCGATCTACTGTCAGCACTTGACTCCCAGGCATAAAAGTAGCGCAAAAACAAAGAAATATTCCGATCCTCGATGACACGTTGAGTGAAAGCAAGAATATCAACTGCCTCCACCATCGTTTCTAACTCATGGATGGGGGCCTTCGTATAGCGGAGAGGACTTGCGAATCCCTCAATTCTGGCTCGCTGGTCTTCCAAAAGTCCATTGTTGTCCATCGATTGATAGTTCCCACTAAACAAGGATGTAGTTAAGGATTGTAATCGACTCCACAAATTAATATGCCAAGGTACAAAGTCATCTTGCTCCTCGTTATTCGATAGATGTGAGGTCATATCGAGATATTCCGGAATCTTCTCTTCCTCTTTCATTTCCTCACCGGCCAATGTCTTTGATGGGGATGGAGGGTCATTCTCCTCTGGCTTGTCTTGGACTTCTTCGATTTCCGGTAGAATATCAGCTTGCAAAGCGTTCATGTTACGGCGATCCAAAGCGGTGAGAAGTGGTTTGATTACATCTTGCATTCTATCTGTAGTTCCATAAAAATTAAACTGAATCAGGGTCTTCAACATTTTTAACATGTGTCGAGAAAGTTCGTTCCAACTGCTTCCAGCCATTTCACGGATGTGTTCTGATATCAATTGTTGAATAAGACCGAACATATAGCGGCGACTCGGGTCGACAAAAGGCAGTTGAGGCTCTTCATTCTTTTTTATATCGCTCCACGTTCGCGTGAGACAGGGAATCTTACTGGCAGCTTGAGGATCGCGATCAACATGCAAACACATTAATAATCTCACTGCTGCTGCTTTCAAATTATCGCTAACATTCAACTTGAGAATCGTAACTAAAACCTCATATGGAAATAAATCATCTAATTTATGCATGGCAATGTAGTTTCGGTCCAAGCACATCTCAGCACCTAACTTCATTTCAGCAATAAAATAATCAGCTACAGCTTTCTTTTGTTCCTCAGTTGACTTTTTCTTCATTTTTTGCTTTGAATTTTTCATCGATTTTCTTTCAGCTTCCTCAACAGCTTTTGGTGGGAAAAGTTCCTCAATATTCACCGATAGCCGACCAAATAGTCCAAGTGGGCTGTAATCTATAGAGTTTGTTGTCCATGCTAAGGATAACTGAGGTAGACCTTTCGTAATCAGATTTTCGGCTCGTAACGGCGAACCAGGAATAGGAGTGGCAGGAATATATAAACTTTGGTCAGTCCATTCCATTCTATTCAATCTGGCGAAGTCTGCATGAAGGTTAATTATTATGTCATTGGTATCACTAAATAACATCGTTGCCACTTTGGTTTGATTTCCATCAACTCCATCACCTTCACAGGAGCAACAAGAAGTGAGTAAATTCAAATACATTGCATTCATCTTTGAAGATCGTAGTTTATCCACAAAAATTTGGATTTCTCTTGTTCCAATTTTGGTCTCTTGGAGATCCATGTTCTTACTCAACATTTCAGTGACACATTTACCCGCTAATTCTTGACAATTAAGATGTGCTAAGAGGACCGGCATAAAATCCGCCACATACAATTGATTCTGAGGATTATCTAGTATGGAATAATAGATTATTTCAAAAGCTTTAGTCAAGATTAATTGAGCCATATTTATTGCTGTCATTTCCTCATCGGATACACGATCTTTCTTCCGCTTATTCTTATTCGCCTTAATTCGCTCCAAACGATCAGTCATTGGAATTAACTTTTGAATAATCTCGATGACTTGATCCAAAGTTCCTTGTTCCCTCAATAAGCGCTGTCTCTGCCCTAAGAGTTGATTATCGCCTTTGTCGATTCCTAACTCGACATACTTCGTTGAAATAGCAAAGCCCTGAGAGAAATAAACAGTTTTGTCAGCTACGAATTTGAGAAAATCTAAATCGTATCTAAAAGAATTAGGAAGGACCGTATTAATCGCTTCACTTCGCGGGACGATGATCAATTCATTATAGCGTGAAATGAAACGACGAATCGACAATCCAGTATAAACGTCTAGAGGTTCTAAATTGGAATCTCCCGACGACTCAGTATCAATCTTTCCAGCTTTGCTGCTTCCATCATATCGTTGAATAATTAGGCTTAGTGCCATAGTTTTATCCTTAGTTCCTTTGATGATATAGTTAAAAACCGAATCCTCTAATATTTCACCTCTTTCAAGCCAGATGCCGTTTTGACCGAATTGTACAGGCTTAGCATTATTAACATATGCATCGATGGCATTCAAATCATTGATATTAAAGATAGTCCCGGGATCTTCCGGGTCCAACGTTGCAGTAAAAAAGATCCTCTCTAGCTCTTCTGGATCATCTTCCGTCGGCTCCACTATTAGCTGCAGATATTTCCCAGAATTCATATGACGGAATCGAACCGCTTCTGTCTTCCACGCGATTGGACCACCATTGATCAAGGATTGAGAGTCAATTATCCACAAAAAATTTGAATTGATTTCATCGTTTTCAGTTGGCGAAAGAATAATATCACCAAATTCATGGGCGAAACGATCATCTTCATTATCATGATCCTCAGTTTGATCAACTTCTTCATCCTCCTCTCTGTCATGGTCTTCCTCATACAGCAAATTGGATGTTTTCTGTAAAATTGACAAATTTCCTTTAGTTTCAGGGTCAGTTATAAGAACTAATTGGGAAACCATGAGCAATGACGGATTAGGGAACTCAGCACTGCTTTGATAGATACACAATTTCCAAGATGTCGATTCCAGAGCACAATTCACTTCTCTATAACTCCCAGGTAAAGGATCACGATCAGCAGTATGTATGTATTCGTTGACTCTTTCGGCCACCTTTAGATACATTTCCGCATTGCTTAAAACTCGGTCCCCTTCTTTATCAATTCTAAACCGAGGAGCAAGCTGAAGCCAAGAATATGAATTTCCTATAGCATCAAGAGAAATCCTCGTATTCTCTCTTTCATCTTTCGCTAATTTATCTGGTAAGACAGTCAAATATTTCTTTGACTTAAGGTGATACAACTATCGAAAAAGGGTTTAAAAAATCATCCATGCAAGACAAACTAGACTACCTGAATAATATCACCGAAAGCAACCTTTTGTCCAAACTTTTTCTTCATGTAGCTATCATTTAGCTTTTTTTCATTTTCTCTTCCTCTCTATTAAATTTCGTAAAAAATTATTTATTTGAAAATTTGTTATCCGACCTGTAGAGCAAGAAGATATTTCTTAGCACTTTCCTCAACGATAGATTTAACATCATTATTATAATTCGCTAAAAAGGCACTTAAATCACGTGAGGCGGAATACTGACGTTGTAAATGAACGCAAAATATACAATCGAAGAGGTTATCTGTTCCTTCATAGGCAATTACATCATCTTGAAGAATTCCTTCCACACTCAAGAAACTGTTCCTGTTAACATCTTTCAACAGCACGTAGTCTCCGATTCGAAGGGTCGCTCGTTCAATGTCCGATTTAACAACAGCAGCCATAATAATAATTTGTTGTTTTGTTGAAACGCTCATCCGCCAAATCAAGGCACCTCTTCCGCCGATAACTTTTACGCCAAGTCACAAAGCTTTGCCCAATTAAATATCTTTAGTCTCTGTTTGAGAATGACCGATTTTGGAGAACTTGCGTTAGTAGTAGGGGATTTCCATATTCCTCATCGAGCAGTTAAGATCCCGGAAAAGTTTCAACGAATGCTTGTTCCAAACAAAATGCAGCGTAAGTGGTTGGTTGTTTATCTTTTCTTGACCCCTGTCCCCCTAATTCTTTTTTAGACGTTCTTTGTACTGGAAATCTCGTGACAAAGGAGCAATACGATGAATTAAAGTCTCTTGCCCCGAATGTACATGTAGTTCGTGGCGGATTTGACGAAGACTCCAACTTTCCTGAATCCAAAGTTATTCAGATAGGTCAGTTCAAGATTGGACTCATTCATGGACATCAGATCGTTCCATGGGGTGATCCACACAGTTTAGCGATGATTCAGCGACAAATGGACGTTGATATTCTCATTACAGGACATACACATCGCAATGAAGTTAACGAGTACGAGGGCAAATGGTTTATAAATCCAGGATCGATTACTGGTGCGTACAGTTCTCTGACGACAGATGTCGTTCCAAGTTTCATTCTATTAGCGATACAAGGAACGAAGGTTGTAACATATGTTTACGAATTGCACGGCGATCAGGTTGATGTTTCAAAAAGTGAATTTTCGAAAGTTTAATTAAGATTTTTCTTTACCACATTTACAAATAATTGATATATAAACTTGAAAAGTTAGAATAGTCTTAAGGGAACTGGGAATTCTCACTCTGGTGTCGGCTACTTTCTGCGGAATTGTGAAAAAATATTTCGGGTACGTTTACTTCCTCTTCAGTATGAAGGCTTTCTTCCCCAAGTCTCGAAGAATGCATCGCTTCTTCATCCCCTTCAATGTCTTCCCGAGGCGTAGGTTGATTGCTGATTGGAGTCTTATCGCTGCTCACCAGATTGTCCCTGTCGACTTTCCCCTCCATGTCCTCTTCTAGCTCATCAGAATTAAAACTTTGCAACTCGTTTCCGGCGAAACTATTATCGTTTTGATCATGGTGGATAGTGGAAACGAAAGGACTTTGCTCATTTTCAATCTCACAGTACGATTTCACGTCAGCAATCGACGAATTATCAGCTTGACTGGTACCCGTTTCATCACCCTTCGAATCCAATCTACGCCGAAATTCGCTCGTTTTCGTGCTGGCTACATCAGATTTTTCCAGCCAAGAAGGTCTAAATCCTGAATGACTCTCATCTTCGTGTGTGTCTCCTTCTCGACTTTGATCGTCGTCATCACCTTCATCACCAGCTTCGTCCCCATGCTGATCTCGATCAAAAGAATCGTCCAGATCTTTAACTTGGTCTTCATCTTCTAAAAGTGGAACCTCCGAAGCTAAATCAATAGCCTCCTCTTGGGCAACATCCTTTGTGGAATACTCTTTTAAAAACTGGGAAATGCCACTTTTAACTGCTCCTGGAGTGTAGCTTTGTTTAGATGCGGCGGAAAGTTGCTCTAACATGGCGGAAATTTCGGCATGAAATGAGTTAAGCTTCTGACTAAGTGCAGATTCGTAGGAATCTAACTTCTTCGATATTATTTCTAGAGTTTCTTCTTCTTCAGTTGCAGCCTGGTCTAATCGAATAGCTTTATTTAACGGAAACCAGATTATTTCATCAGCTTCTATAGCTCGTCTCACGTACTGCTCTAACCCATCGTCATCATCGCGATCTTGCTCCCATAACATAAAAATGTAATACATATAATTCCACATATTGTGGTCTAATTTAATGTGAGTTTGAAAGCCGTCAGGTTCATCAGAAGCGCGATCGAAAGTCTGTTTGTCAATACTACAAATAAAGCACACCTCCAACGTGTTTTCTAACTTTTCAAGTTTATCGGCTCTTAAGCTACTGAAAGTATCGATAATAATACCGAACACAATATTCAGTAACATGATGATAACGATGAGGAAATAGCTAAGATCAGCAAGCCACTGAGTTCCAATGGAAAGGTTCATAACGTCACCAACACCTCCACCTTGCCTCACTCCGTAACATAAAACAAACTTGAAGCATCCCCATAAACTACGACAATCATCATTCCCAGGAAAAACTCCAACACCCCAAATGCCTCCAATATTATCGCTGAAATTCTTGAACTATTCAACAAACTTAACATAGGAGTAGAGAAATGAAAAGAAGAACTTACGTAAAAATATGCGAAGATGAAGTTGATGAACAGAGCCAAAAGCATTGTCATAACGAGCTGTAGTCGAGGAATCACAACAGCGTTGAGCACATCCCTTGTTGTGGCATTTTTTGCGACAATATCTAACAGTAGGAAAGGAAGATAATAATTATCCAAAAACAAACCAAGCAAAGACAACAACAAGTACAAGAAATAATAGCAAGTTCGAGGGTCAGCGGCAGTATATAAAATAGTGTTCAAAGTACTGTGTCCTTCAGCGGCTAGAGACTGATAAATTACTGGGCTTCGAACAACGATCGAGAGTACTAATACAAAAGCTGCGACTGCAGATTGAAGATAATTTAAAATATTAATAACCAATAATGCATTCTTGTTCAAAACCTCAGGCTTACCTCCGGAGTCGTTCTTATAATAAGCTATGAACAATCCATTGATTACAATCGCCAGTAAGAAAGTAATCCAAGTCGCGCGATTTTGATTTTCACGGCTGAAAATTCGAGCTAGACCCATTTCGGTGAGATACTGCTGATGTTTAACTTCTCGATAAAGATCGTGTGATCGAGCTAAAAAATCGATTAATTTATTTTCAGGATTTGATCTGTCCACGTTTTCCACTAAAGCATCTTTCGAAGATTTCGCCAAATATTGACATACTTTAGGGACGTGGAAGAATCGACGATGAATATCCCCCCGCCAGACAATTTCGATCATAGCGGTTCCAGAACCAACGATGTCCTCAACATTCCTTGAAATTCCCAGTTCATCGTACAGACTGGGCTTAAAGTTACAAAGCATCTGCAAA
Organism: Poterioochromonas sp. DS; assembly: GCA_015145745.1. Taxonomy (NCBI): domain Eukaryota; class Synurophyceae; order Ochromonadales; family Ochromonadaceae; genus Poterioochromonas; species Poterioochromonas sp. DS. Next base: position 50,378 of record VKHI01000013.1, read on the forward strand.
AGAACAATACATTCCGTTTGCAATGCAATTTTATCATCAGACATTTCCACATCGTCTGGCACATCAATGATATCTCCAACCATGCCGAGTCCTTTTGACATCATCTGAATTATATCCAAGTGAATGACGCTCAATACTCGTTCATAGACCACACTTTTCTCTCCTTGCCCTTCCAATAATCCTTGAAAAATGTCTATCGAGATCTGTTTTAACTCTATTTCTTCATCTTCCACACAATCATTTATCATCTTTGCCCTATTCAACCGATTCAAAGTCTCGATTAGCTCCGTATTCAAGGCGAAATGCACTTGATTGCCTTCACAAGGACCCTGAATTACTTCTAAAATGGTCGCAGCTAATCGAATACCAGCTACTGTTGAAGTCCTGCAAGGGATCCTACTCAAGCAGTTCAAGTAATTGACAAAATCGTCCAATAAGTTATAAGAAACCGGGTTATGTGATTGCTCTCTCATAATATCTTGATTTGGGAGATAGTGTCCTTCACACATCAGTTGCAAGAATCTCACAATCAAAATCTCATCTGGCGGCTTTGGCTCTTCTCCCTCTGGTAGTATTATCACCTGATTCCACGAATGCCATGCTTGAAGCTTCTGTAAAGTCAGTCGCACCTGTTTGAAGAAGAGCTCCGAGTTCGTCTTATTCAGGTGGTTGTTCATGATTTGTTGCACCTCCAAAGCTCCTCCTTCCTTGAACAACAGCGCAACACCGAGCTTGATCGCCTCCAACTGCAGCTTCTCGTCGATTCCAACTGCTATCAGATCCAAACATAAAGCTGTTGCTCCGCAACTATTCAATGCATTGACCACAGGCGCCGCTGCGATGTCTTGCTCCAGGCCTCCATCGTCGTCTCTTTCGTAGATGCTCATTCCCATTCTGTTTTCAATCATAGTTCTAAATGCTCGAATAATCCAAGTTGATGTATTCGTGACAGACTTGTCCATAATTTTTCTTCCTTCAGTTAAAATAATGTTACCTCGAATATGAGATACTAATTTTTTGATTAAGGCTTCATACCTAACATCAGCTTCGGTTATATCACCCTCCTTTGGAAGGTTTTCTAGGATGGTAATGAAGGCCACGTTTTCCTCATTAATTTGCTTTTGTACGCTAGGATTATCTGCTAACTCATTAACAAAAGCACTATACTTTTCTAGAAGCTTTTTCTCTGCAGTTGTCGCCTCTTTGACATTAGCGGTATCGAGCCGGGTCGAATCATTTGGCACTAAGTTACTTACTATGATCTTTGATGCGCTTTTATTTAATGATTCTAATGCTGAAAAGATGCTATCCTTCATTTCTTGAGATAATCTTGGGGTATCTAAATCATAAACATCTTTAACCTTATAGAACAATGAATGGATAAGCTCATTTGCTCGTGACTGTGAAATTTGCACCTTATCTGCAGATTGAGCAGAGGATCCATCACTGAAACGAAAGGTCTGCTTGTCAAAATAGCGCGAAAAAAATCCCCCAGTAATCAAAATGCAAACAACTATGTATTCAATTTTCTGACGACTTACTTCAGCACCTTCCCATCCAAGCTTCTCAACAACTCGGATTTCATCCTTAGCGTAGCCCAAAACGCTATTGTAGGATTCTAACAGCTTCCATATGTAAGGAGATTGGTCTAAACCAGGAATCTTCAACTCCACCTCGATGATAGAGTTGTAGAAAAATTTGCTTAGTCGGATTTTGCAAGCTACGATCGTTCCTGGATCTAAAATTGACTGCAAAATGTCTGTGTAGTTGAACACCGATTGCACTTTCGCCTCGACTGTGGTAATATTCATTCGACCAACTGTACATCCTGATAAGACTTCCAGAAACATCAAATGATAGGCGAGTAGCGGTGGCAGATCTTCTAGAGAGAGGTCCTTGTGGGTATTCAAAAAGGGTTCCATCAATTGTCTTTTGAGGGTATAGTCAGGATGATCAACTGAACAAAAGAAACATGCCACTTTTTGCAGTCTTCCCGGAGAGGTAAGCGATTTTACGATCTCGAACTGATTTTCGACAACATTGCGCTCTCCGTCATGTGAAATAGAAGCGAATAACGCCAGGTAATGATGTGATTTGCCATTCTTGATAATCTTGTCCACTAAGTTTGCAAGATGCGAATGTGGAACTTGCCTCATCAAGGCTTCGTTGTCGTTGAAAATCGCACGAATAGTAAGATGACTATTTATCTCATCATCCAAAGTATCCAAGAAGAAGTCCAACTCCAAATATCCCATTTCTTGATTCTTTGTGTTACCTAGAAAGAACCAATATAGCAGCTCATTACACAATAAGCAAATACTTCGGGTGTTCGATGCAACTTCTCCAAGGTTCCCATCCTCATCTTCCTCCACGGAATCCAATAGGCCCATGACTTTCATGCAAATCTCAAAACAGCCGAGATTTCGATACAAATCTTGAATTTCACGATCAGCCATATAATCTTCATCGAACTCCAAAACGTATCTTCGAACCCGGCAAATCTCAATCAGCTCCCTAAGGATGTCTTTCGTTTGTTTATTTACCGCTAAATCAGCGTCAGTTTCCATTTCTCCCCACAATTCGTGGGTTTCCGCATTTTGTTCCAACTGCTGTAACATCAAATCAACCATTTTAAATTGTTTTTCCCGTTTAGCAGCCGCAATAAGTTGAACATTTTTTGCATTTTCTAATATATTGCTTCTCATCGAAAATTGTGACATTAGCACTTCCAGAACTGACTGCACGAGAGCTGAACTTGAAAACATAAGACAGTCCAGCATGATTGCTTCAAATTCTTCTTGGTTTAAAGACAAAGTATCGGAGCTTTCAATTGTGGCATGAAACAACGCGGCTGGTTCGCGACGATCCGCCCCGGATTCCCATAGGAAAAAGTTTCTCAAGAAGAGGGAAAGATTTCGGTCTTCAACAATCTTCTGGAGTAAAGCTAAAACATTAATAGCTTCTACCATTGTTTCCAACTCCAGTATCGGTGCTTTTGAATACCGAATGCTATTTGATGAGCCTTCATTTTCATGTTGATTATCGATAAAGTTAATTTTTGCATCAGCACTAATTGTAATCAAGTTAATGAATCGGCAAAGACGAAGAGCTTTGACTAGGCTTAGTCCATGATTGAAATACGAGGTGACGAAGAACAAAATAATGTTTGCAGTAATTGCAAGATAATCCACGAAGTTCACAGGGTTCCCAAATAATCGTTCGAGTCCCCCCTTCACTCGCTGCGCACAATACAGCTTAAACAGAAGTTCAATGGAGAAAATTCCCAAGAAGCCAATTTCTATCAAAGAAAGCATTCCAAGATCTGTTAAAGTCCCTCCTACAAAAATTTGATACAAATCCAAACCAAGTGCCACAATAACTAAGAATAAGACGAGCGAATTCCCAACAACAGAATCAAACGCTTCCAAAATACGTTTATATCTTATCCTTCGATTTGGCTTTTTCGAAGAAACTCGAGCAGCTGACAAAGAAGAAAGGGTGCTATCATCATCTTCATCTTCAGCATCAAAATCATTTCTCTCTTCTTCCTTATTGTCTAATTCATCTCCCTTGCTTTCCAACTCACTAAGGTAAGAAGCTTGTTTTTCACTCATCCACTTTGAAGACTTTGAATTCAAGTCAACAACTACATTATTATATTCAACATTCCTCCTATCTAGAATAGCGATAAGGGGACCAATCAGGTCACGAATTCTTTCCGTAGAGCCATAAAAGTTAAACTTAACCAAAGCTAACAACATTTTTAACATGTGTCGAGAAAGTTCGTTCCAACTGCTTCCAGCCATTTCACGGATGTGTTCTGATATCAATTGTTGAATAAGACCGAACATATAGCGGCGACTCGGGTCGACAAAAGGCAGTTGAGGCTCTTCATTCTTTTTTATATCGCTCCACGTTCGCGTGAGACAGGGAATCTTACTGGCAGCTTGAGGATCGCGATCAACATGCAAACACATTAATAATCTCACTGCTGCTGCTTTCACATCGTGCCGGATATCCATTTTTAGTATCGAAACCAGTACTTCATAAGAAAAGAGGTTGTCTAATTTATGCATGGCGACATAGTTCCTATCCAAACACATCTCAGCGCCTAAAAACATTTCCGCAATTAGGTACTGGGCAACTCTAGGCTTTTCATCGTAGACAACAGACTCTTCAGATTTAATACCTTGATCGATTTGATGAATATGGTCCACTTTTCGAAATAAATCGCTGATCCAGGCCGTCATCATTTGTCCATCATTACTACTTTTCCACTTTAGAGTTAATTTTGGAAGGCCAGTCGCGACGAGTTGGTATCCTCGAATAGCTTTCTCGGCTTCTGAAGGTGATAGACTTAAAAAGAGGCTATTATCGATTCCCCAATCTACGAGGGTACAATGGTTAAAGTCAGAGTCAATACCGAAAATAACATCATCAGAATCTTCAGTGAAAAGCATATTCGCAACTTTGCATTGATTTCCATCGACACCATCACCTTGACAAGAACAGCACGCTTGCAATAGTTTCAAATACATCGTACTAAAGCCAGAGTTCCTTAGCTTATCCACAAAAATTTGAATTTCACGAGCTCCAATTTTTGTCTCTTGCAACTCCATGTTATTGCTGAGCATTTCCGTTACACATTTAACTGCGAGAGGTTGCGTGTTCAAATTTGATAGCAAAACTGGCATAGAGTCGGCTATGAACATTTGATTTTCTTGATTATCTGTAATTGATGCGTACATTACAGCAAAACATAAACTTTGAACCGTATGAGCCATTTTATATAATAACGAACTATCCAGAGTGGCCTTGAAATCTGAGGTGACATTATTTTCGAATATGGGTATTAGAATGCGAATAAAGTCTAAAATTAGCTCCAACGTTCCTTGTTCGCGGAGTAAGTTTTGCCGAGATTTTTTGACTTTCATATCTGCTTTATCTATGTTTGGGTCGACTTTGTTCATCGCAACAGGGAAGCCTTGGGTGAATATGACTAATTTATCAATAACCCCCTTAAAAGCTTCAATGTCAGTGCGACCAGCCGTTGGCCAAATTGTATTAACCGTTACTTCTTTTGGAACAATTGTCATTTCGAGATATTTTAGAATATAGAGCTTTGCTGAAGAACCAACGTAAAGATCTAAAGGTTCTTTCATTCTGATGCTTGGATCAGTGATAGACTCATCTTCACTTTCATCTTTACTCAAACCAGACTTTTTAAAGCGCGTGAATATTAAGCTCAGTGCGCTATCTTTATCTCGAGTCCCACCCAGTCGAAAAGTGAAAGCTGAGCCAGCAACAACGTCTCCTCTCTCCACCCAAACTCCATTGTGTCCAATTTGAACGGCCTTTTCATTACCGAGATATTTTGATGTGGAATTAACCTCTGATATGTTAAATAATGTTCCTGTTAGCTCTCGATCACTTGTTACTGAGAACGAATAAATCCGATTTCTTTTTCCTTCTTCATCTTCCATAAATTTCGTTTCCTGCATAAGATATAGGCCTGAATTAAAATGTTTTAACCGAATTGTATCTGTTTTCCATTTTATAGGACCACCAAGAAGAAACATATTAGATTCAATCATCCACAAGAAATTGGAATCAAGATGACCATCTTCTGCGGCAGGCAGGAGAGCAGCCTCCTTGATAGTAATCTCATCTTTGCCCTCATTTTCATCCGCGCCATCAATAATTTGAATTTCAACATCATCAACATCTTTCACTTTTTGGTGCTCATCACTCTCCTCTTCTTCTCGCTCTTTTGCTAAACTCGAAATGGAGAGATAAGACTTTGTTTCAGGATCATTCACATAGACTAATTGAGATGCTAGCAACAGTTCTTTAATAAGAGCATCCGTGCTAGCTTGATAGATACTTAATTTCCATGACGTTACTTCTAAGGAACAATTTATTTCTCGTTGAGCACCAGAAACAGGATCTCGATCTGCAGCGTGAACAAACTCATTAGCTCTTTCAGCAACTTTCAAATACACTTCTGTGTTGGTCAGAATTCGATCACCGTCTTTATCAATTTTGAAACGAGGACAAATTTGGAGCCAGGAAAAAGCGTTCCCGTTTACGTCTAGTCCGATCCGAACATTTTCTCGTTCATCTTTGGCCAGCTTACTCGGAAAGACCTGTAAATACTTTCCAGATTTTACATGGTACAACTATTTTAATAATTAGACCATTAGAAAAGAAAAATAGCGCCATGTCTTGAAAACTTACTTGAATAACATCTCCAAATAAGACGACTTGACCAACTTTCTTCTTCATGTATGAGTCGTTCAATGTGTTTTCATTATCACGGCCCCTCTACATTCAAATCAAAGGTCGTAAACAAACAATATGTTTGATTGATCCAGTTTACCTCTAATGCTTGTAAATATTTTATCTCGCTATCATCAGTTATGTTTTTCTTGTCCATTCCGTAAGTCTCCAAAAATAGAAATAATTCCCTTGAGGCGGAGTACTGCCTTTGTAAGTGAACACAGAAAATAGCATCCTGAATCGATTTGATGTCTTCCATTCCGAAAATATCATCCACCAGTATTCCCTCTGCACCAAGAAAACAACCTAACCGCGCATCTTGTAGAACAATGTAGTCTCCAATTTTTAGTGAGTCTGATTAAAGTCAAATAGTTTCGATTAGCAGAAACGGAAGAAGAAAAAAAAGGCTGACCTTTATCCAAATCTGATTCTGACATTGTTTTGGTTTTGTTTTGTTTTTGAAACCGTTCGCGTTTGTTTTTCGGTGCGCGCGTGCTTTTTCGAATTGTTTTTGGGGAATGGAAAGAGTCTGGAGAAAAGAATTCATTTCAAAACAAAGAGCAATGACGATTTTGTTTTTCAAGGAGAAACATCGGAAATATTTTTTGCAATCTTACGATCTTCTTCCCCACCATTACACACAACTAGATTCTAGCAGATTGACAGCCTTATTCTTCATTGTGGTTGCGTTAGATATGCTAGCATCGATAGATACGCTTGATCGAACAAAAGTGATTGAGTTTGTCTATCGACTTCAACTTCAGCCCCAAAATGAGACTGAAATAGTTCGTGGTTACTTTGGATTTATAGGAGGGAGCTTCGCTGGTACAGAATCAAATGAAAGCTCCAATAAGTTGAAATCTTTCAGGGTTGGACATCTTGCTATGATTTATACAGCTTTAATGATTTTACTCACTGTTGACGACGATTTATCCCGAGTTGATCGAGAAAATATCGGAAAAGGTAATTTTCCCTCCTTTGACATTGTCGGTAGTCAGCAGTTTTCTGAATTAGGACTGAGGTCGCTCCAACTAGAAAACGGCTCTTTTCTAGCTTACCAAGGAGAAGCAGAGCATGATATGCGTTTTGTTTATTGTGCTTGTGCTATTTCTGCCGTTCTAAATTTATGGGACTATATTTCTGTTCCGAAAATTCTTGACTTCATAAAATCTTGCCAAACCTATGAAGGCGGTTTCGGATTGCATCCAGGTATGTTGATCATGATGAATTGATCCTTTTTCAATCAGTAATTGTTTAAAAGGCGCTGAAGCTCAAGGTGGTGCCACTTATTGTGCCGTTGCATCTTTACAGCTTCTTCAAAAACTGAACAATATCTTGAATCACCAGCAACGCTGTCTGTTACAGAGTTGGTGCGAAAATCGGTAAGAGAAATCGTTCATGCTTCAGGAAATGCAATCCCTAACTTTTTAACGCAGACAAGCACACGGATTTCAAGGGAGAACAGGCAAAGTTCCGGATAGTTGTTATTCTTTCTGGGTTGGAGGAACTTTGCATTTGCTAGAGGCAACCGAAGTCATCGATATTCAGTCAGCGGAAGATTTTCTATGCAATAAATGCCAACATTATCAGTTAGGCGGTTTTGGGAAATTCCCTGGTGATTATCCAGATTTGGTGCATTCTTTTTATTCGCTGTCATTCCTATCTTTCTGCAAGGGATGTTCCACTGAAGATGGAATTCGAGTGAAGCCTTTAGATTGCAAATTTAGCATTTGCCAAGACCGTGTTAAGTATTACTTTAATTAGTCTTATGGCTTGACAGAGGTTTATATAGGAGGAACTCGAGACTCTGTCTCCGCGAGGAGAGGTCGCTTGAGTTCGTTGAGAAAATAATACTTATTGAAAAATATAACGGCAGCCACTCCAATTAACCCCCCGAGTAAAGCGGATAGAACAGAAACAAACGCCCAATCAGTATTTGACATAGTGTTATCAGCATCGCTGCAGTCATTAGAGTTTGTTGAACTATCTGAAGTTGTTGAACACGCCATATTTTCCTCGGCAAAAGATAGAGCATTCAGTAAAATATTTAAATCGCAAAGACTGTTAGGACAGCCAGGAATGGTCAAGACCTGAGAGTTGTACACAATACGAAATAGGTAATCTGAGTTTGCTAAGGCACTCGCATTGTAAATTTCTATAGTGACCATAGATGCATAGCCTGGCCACATTTTATCCCAGTTCTTACCTGCCACTGCAGATAAGAAGGGTTGAATAGTATTGTCATGACCAGAGAATAAAGCAAACTTATAAGGATGAGTGTTATCAACGGTTGAATTATTGATCAAATTCTGGATGTTTGTTTTGATATGCCAGGCCGTATTTCCCATAGCTAATTTTGCCCACTGACTGTTATTATAAAGATTTAGATAAGCTTGCGTGTATTCTTCAGATTCAATCGTAGCGTTGAAAATTGCTTGTGTCATACCGTCAGGAAGCTCTCTTCCTACGTTGCGAAAATGGGAGAGGCAAACTCAAAAACTCAGTCATAAAAGAGGCAATTTTCTCTTACCAGTACATATAGTGGTCATGAAGCAATCGAAGATGTAGTCCCAGTACCAATAACCCGCGCCAAGAATATTATTTAAATCATTGACTAACACTTGCATTTGTTGAGAATTATTGAAGTTTTCATATTCTGGGGTATTATAAATAGAAGTTTCTAAAGTTGTAAGTCTCGGACATACTGCAGAATTTGGGTAAATTTGGTCAAGGCCATAGTCACCTTTTAGAGTAGCCCCAATCGATGAGAGACGCAATGAAAAGGCGCTATATACTTACCAGTATGCCACGGAACGATAACTTGTTCGGTTATCTACGGTGGTGGGTTAACTTAGAAGAAGAGAAGGAACAAAAATGCAAACATTGAACATTGAGTGAAGTAAGATCTGACCGGACATTAAGGTGCGCTGTGCATCATCTGACCTTAAGTAGATCAAAGAGTCAGTATCAATTTCCGTCCATGAATTTGTATCAAATAACTGCAAGTTTGAATTTAAGTAAGCATCGTACAAATACTGCCCATTCGCTTCTTCTTGAGTATACCCTTCGCTGATTAATTGACCAGTGTAGCAATTACCCCCTTTAACAATATTAGCAATGGATCAGAGGGGTTCAAAGAAACTCACCCAAATAATTTGGTGAGCCATCATACAACTTTCGGAACAACCACGGTGCTGGTCTGTTCGGAGAAGTCATGGATGGTGAAGCCAGCATCAGCTCTGTTACATTGCAGTTATTCCAGCTGATATCATAGTTCTTCCAACATTGATAGTTAGTGTACGGAGTTCTGGCACCATGACGAATGATAGCCTGAACCTGTTGAAGGCTGCTAACTAATTTTGTCTGATTTGCTGTCAATGGGGGAATTTTCCGATAAGTGGTATTTTTATTACAATAAACAGGATAATATTCAGGGAACCAGGCGGAAACCACAGCAAGGGCAGAAAGAGCTACAAGTAACAAAAAACTCATTAAGATTCCTGCTTGAAGAGTTTTTTTATTTTACACCATATACTCAAAATCTACAAATCTCCCTCCTCCATACACTAGCCCCAACCTTCTTCATCTTCTTCATCGTCCTCCAAAGTAGCAAGTATTTTCGTATCTGACTTAGAACAAGAACCTTTTCCTTTGGTATCATAATCACTTTCTTCTCTTGAAGATGCCTCGGTAGGGTGGGCAACAAGCAAGATACTACTACTATCAGAGGAGGTTACGGACGCCGTATCGATCAAATTGGATGAAAGAGGACCGTTGTGATTACTATAATTCTGCCCTTTATCTTGAGATTCTCCGCTCAATTGACGAATTCGTTCTTCCAGTTGTCGAATCTTTTCAGTTAGCACCGCAAGGTCCGATTTCAGGGTCCTATTTTCCATTTCCAAATGTTGAACTTGTTCTTGTGACTTCAAGAACTCAAGGTTTAAATCTCCGATTGGGATTTCAATAGATGAAGTTATCTCTATCCCCGTGTCTTCATCATCCCATATTAACTCTTCTTCATCTTCATCATCCTCAAAAGTTGCAGATCCATTTCGACTCAAAAGATGAAGTCGGAAAAATAATCTATGGAGAAAATTAAACAATACAGAAACTTTGATATTCCTACCTCGCCCAAAACTCTTCCGGAGAAATTTCCACAGGAACCAGCTCCGCGTAGAAACGAGAGACCTCTGGTTCTTCATCCAATACCTGAGCTATGTCTTTCGCGAATCCCGAAAGACTGAACTTCTTTTTATACTTTTCAAACTCTTTCACTTTGTTCTCTTTCAATGGCTTAAGAATTTTCGCCGACGACATGAATTTATCAAGAAGCTCAAAAATCATAATAGCTTACATTTGCGTAAGTCTCATAGGATCGCTTCACATCAGCTCTCAGTTTCTCTGTAAGAGATTGTTCATCAGTCGTCTGTAACGATGAATCAAGTACGTTTCCTCAAACATAGATCATCTCTACCTGTTCTTCATCATCCCCTAGCACCTTTTGTAGGGTATTAGTCGTGTCAGCTTGAATTGTATTGACAAAATCTAATAAATCCGACTTAAGAGCGCTCCACATTTTTTTTGACTTTTATTGTTTTCCGTAAAATAACAGTAGCGTTTCTCGGAAATTTACGAAAAAAGGAGAAAGTTTTACAGCCAACGATGAAGTAAATTGCCGCCTCCAAGGCCGCATTCATCAATCGATTTTTCGAAACATGGTAGCAAATTCAAAGCAGGAAACCTACTAATCAAATCAAATGGCCTTGTTTGATTGATTGGATCATTTTCAAGCGCAACAGCAAACAGAACTTTCACCGGATCAAATTTATTGTACTTTCTTGTAACCGACTTTCCATTCGCTAACTTCATTGATATTTTGACACTATTTCCATCAGAATCTAAGCAATAATAAAAATAGATAGATTAAATTTGATCATTACTCTTCTTACCTTCAGGTATCGGAGGGACAGAACCAAAAAAAAGATTAGAGCTCTGTATAGGAGGGACATCATCTGTCAGAGATTCTTTAAGACTAACAGATGTATCTTCTTTAGTGGGAAGATCGTCCTTCACATCGGAAGCTTGAAGGCTATTTCGTGTGCTCTGACTATTACTGTCCGTCCCATTTGGCAGCTGTTTATCCAACCGGTTACGATCTGCAAAATCAGTCAGTTTCACTAAAAGCTCAGATGGTTCAATGAATCCCTAAAAGAAGATTATACCATCACAAGTCGAGAATAAAGGCTTACCGTCCAGCTAAAAACACTCGCACCTGTGCGTGGATCGACGACGGTAATATTCGGCAACTGCTCTTCTCCGAGATGATACAATCTCATAAAATCTCGACCATCTTGTGTGGTAGAACCACGTTGCCAAAATATAAAAGTTGTTCTCAAAATAGATTCAACAGATTCATTGGTCCAAGTGTCTCTGTTTAACAAATGGGAAGGAAATTCTTGGTGTGATTGTATATTCACGACTATCCAACGTTTCTCCTCTTTGCCTTGTTCTTTGACCTAATTAAGATAAAGATATCAGAGCAAAAAGTTAATTTGGAACAGCCTTACGCGATCAAAAGATTCCTGGGAAGATAAATGACGTGCAGGAGGAAATAACCATTCAATAGTAGGATCTTCCGCTCTCCCAAGCGACCGCTCACCACTGAAGCCGCGCGAAATAAGTCGCTGCATACGAACAGGATCCGGCCGACGAACCCCTTCTTCGTCGTATTCCACGCGATTTGGCGTTTCATCGTCATCATCCTCTTCCATCATTGGATGATGCAGATGTTCATGTGAAATATATCTTCGCAAATTCATCAATCTTTGCCAATCATCGCCAACCAAATGATCAGGAATGGGTAAAGGAAATTCTGAAGTTGACATTCCGGGGGTTTCGAATGTGGGAGGGTGAGGTACAGGTTGATATGAGTTGGTGCGGGATAAACCCGAACTAATCCCTTCCAAATGAAGCGAAACAGCTGTTTCCACATTCCATGAAGTCGCCTTTCCAAAGGTTAAACGCGAAAGTTACAATTTTGAAGGGAAAAAAAGGTACCTCCAGAATATTTTTAGCATAAGCTGGATCCTTCCCCGTCATTTCACAAAATTGGCTGATTAAATGACTCTGCTCTTCACTTACTTCTTCTTCTTCTTCCTTGGTTGTGGAGGGATTTTCGGTCACGTTCTCAATTTTCTCGCTGGTCAATTCATTGGTGAGATCAATCTCCATGTTTGAAGTCTCAATCTCAGCAGCTAAAACTCCAACAGACGTATCATTATTTATTGAGATTTCACTGTGATGTTGAATCGGAAGATCATCAGCCTGATCTGGAATGAACGCGCGAACGAGTGCTTCTTTCTCTGATCGACTTAAATGATTCACATCCTTTTAAGTATTAGACAACCCGAAAAAAAACTAAACCAAAACAAACCTGGAGATCTTGAGCCACGAGAATTGATATCAAATCATCATCTGTTAGACGAGATAAATCCATTCTTTACGAATCACTGAAATTGAAACTGACAGAGAGAAGGAGAACTTTCTTGAATTTGCTACTAAACAATTCCTTAAATAGGACTCTTCAATTCGAAGACGCGATTGATGACGCAATTCACAGAAAGTGAAGTGTTCACGTCACAAAAAGATTTTAGAAGAAAACGTGGACTTAAATTGATTATTTTAGCCTCAAGATTTGTTGCAAAGCATTCACAATTATTTCAGAGTAGGAAAAATGACTACAAAAATTGCACGCGCGTTAATTGGTGGAAACTGGAAATGCAATGGCACGGTTGCCAGTATTCGTCAAATGGCCGAAGTTTTGAATAAGGCTGGAAACTTCAGTCCAAATTCAGAAATTGTTATTGCTGCTCCTTCGCTACACTTGCATACTTTGAAATCCATTCTTCGTCCTGATATTGCCGTCAGTGCTGAGGTTTCTTTCTCTTTCTGACTAAGCGATACTTTCTCTGATTTAATTGTTAGGATGTTAGCTACAAAAGAGGGTATGGTGCATTCACAGGAGAACTCAGCGCAGAGATGTTAGCGGATTCCAACATTAAGTGGACTCTGACAGGTCATAGTGAACGTCGAGTTGGTTTCGGTACTCCTGGTGAATCTGACGAAGTTGTGGCGGTCAAAACCAAGAATGCCTTGGATAATGGGATCTCTGTCATTCTCTGCATTGGTGAACACCTTAAAGACCGCCAAAATGGAAATACAATGAACGTAGTTTCTGCGCAGTTAGCTGCTGTTACGAAGGTTCTCAAGGAGGCAGAGTGGAAGAATGTCGTTTTAGCTTATGAGCCAGTTTGGGCAATCGGTTAGTCATTGATCTTTTTCAATTTATTTTGCGGAAATAATTGGTGAAACTAGGAACTGGTGTAACTGCTTCGCCTAAGCAAGCGCAAGAAACTCATGCTGATATTCGTTCTTGGTTGAAGAAAAATGTTACCGAGAAAGTCGCTGCTGAAACAAGAATTATATACGGCGGATCCGCCACAGCTGCGAACTGCGGGGATCTCTACGCTCAGCACGATATTAATGGCTTCTTGGTTGGTGGAGCGTCTTTAAAGCCGGAGTTCATTAACATCATCAACGTAACTAAATGAGCGCTAGATTCGGAAAATATTTTCTGCGTTCTATATTTTTTGAATCCTAGAATTTTGCTCAACTAAATAAAATTACAAACAAAATCATTTCTTCCTTGTTAGAAGAAATTTATCAAGGCCTTGGTTTATATTACTTCATGTTTTTATAAGATATTGTACAAAAGATGAATCACTTCTTGACGATTCGCATCAATATGAAGATTTGTAAACAACGCGGCGTGAGTCAATGCCCGTTACATCACCAATCCCGATTTGTTCGATTTCAGTAAAATACACGATACAACATTGCCGGTGGAAAAATGGTAATTGTTAATACCACTTATTCAAGATTATCAAGATCACTGACACATTATCTCTCGAGTTTCTTTTTCGAATTGCATCGTGAGTAAGATGCTAAAGGGAAATTAGTCGCGGTAACGAAAAGGAGCAATCATGACTTACTTGACAACAACGCTGCGTATCTCCATGCTTTTCCATACTGTTTCTTACAAAAGTTACAATTTCCTCTGGAGTGTAGACATCAAACAATCCGTCACATGCTAAGAGTAAGAACTGATCTTGATCCGTTACAGTAACAGCCTGCATTTGAACAGCAATTATGAAGACAGGAGCCGTTACTGAAGAAATATTACCTGAACATCAGGCTCGGCAATGATCAGAGGCTTATCCCAATTAGTATTTTCTTTTCCTTCAGAATCATGATTTGGTAGAGCGCCTCCCTCTTGCTCAATGATACTCTAAAAACAGGATAAAGGATGAATCAGATTTTAGTATCATCGAACCTGAATGCCTCTCTTGAAATCCACATCCCCAAAAGCTCTTGAAACGGCAAGTTCACCCATCACTCGATTATTTATTACAAATCCTCCCGCTTCTCGAATGCGTTTCGCTTCATCCTCACGTGTCGGCTTATGATCTTGTGTTAACAGAAGAGGCTCAAAATTCCTGCACAAGAACTCACATAATGAGACAGAAGAGACAACGATGTGACTACTTACCGACACAAAAGAGTTCTGGAGTCTCCAAGGTTAGCGCAATATAATCTTCTCCCAAGGACTAATGCAGACGTTGCAGTTGAGCCATTTTGAGGATTAGTTGAATTATTAATGAAATCATGATCTGTTTTTAGAAAGGACGCCTTCAAGCTTTCGGATACTATTTTATCCAAGGCTTGTAACGCTAACGGCGAATCATAAACACTTTCAGGTGCAATTTCATCGAGAATATGGAAAATATCATTTGACGAATCTAATAGACCGTGGGCGACATTGACATGTAAATGTTGCGCAAGATAATGCGAAGCATGAACACCCCCATGACCATCAAAAACGCCAAAAAATGATTGAGGCGATAAATCAGGAACACAAAGTGGGGCGATATTCAAATGTTGAACTATTGTACAAGCGTCTTCCATAGATTGGCGATAACCCATTTCTTCTGATAACCCGTAATCGAAACGATTAATTGAAAAGCCAGTCCTTCCAACTAATATATGGTCGTTTAAATGTAATTTGTATCTTCCTCCATAAGGTCCAACAAGTTGAATATAAGTACCATTTGTTGATCCTAAATCACTAACATAGTATCGTTCAACTTTTTCGTCGTACTCTATTTTTGAATGTTTCCTAGATAATTCACGATCAGGGACACAAACACCGTTTTCTGAAGAGCGACCCAGTGTTGCTCCTTTCTTACTAACTTTAACAGTTTCGCCTTTTAATGGTCCTTCCATCACAAAAATTTCTAAAAATCCATCATGATTTATCCCTTTACTTAAAAAAATTGAATTTCCCGCACAGAAGCGAGAGTCCTTATCCATCCACCATTTCTTTTGACTTCCATTGTTACCGATTCCAATGCGTACTGAAGCAGAAAAGCTATGTCCGCCATCAATAATGTAAAATGCACCACGATGATATTCAATGGTGGAATGACCTTCTGCAGCGAGCCGAGTATCACTTGGAACACAAATATCATTATTTTTATCTCTGCCAATTTTAGCACCTTTCCGATCGACCGTAAAAGAAGGCGCTTCCGTACAACCTTCAGACAAAGTAGTAAATTTTAATACAATAGTTTTAAAGTTCCCCTCAGAGTTATAAAACGAGTTTCGATTCCTAGTCTCTCCAGCAGATTTTGGTTTGCTCACAAGTGCTTTTGGGATTTTCTCAACTTGTGAAGAATGACCTTTATTTGACTCTATTTCTTTCACATAAGCTTCATATCGCATTAAAAACTCTTCTTGGGTCATGTCTTTCATATTTATTTTTTGATTTCGTAAAAACTCAGAAATCAAATTTCCTCTTGATAAAGTATCATCTGAACCAGCAGTCAAGCCTGAGTCTACGAAAACATCATGAAAATTTAAAATAGATATTAGAAAGGAAAACTTCTGACCTCTCGAACCTTTAGCAATGTCAGGGCCGTCAGTGGAATCTTTCTTCTCCTCTTTTGATTTCTCTTCCTTTCCATTGCTATAATCTGATTTCTTCTCATTTCGATTAACTGGATTTTCTTTATTCATATTTGAAAATTTAATTTGTGTAGACATAAATCAACCTGAAATAGGATAGAAACGGAAGAGGAGATTAATTACGGTGCGGTTGTTTTCTTCCAATATTAGAATACTTACGAATAAATTTTCCCTTTCTCTTGTGTTAAAAAGTTCCCAATAAAGAGGTCTGCTTGTTCAAGTCTTAATAGACAATTTTTGGAAAGGAAAAAAGGTGAAAGTCGTGAATTTTGATGTGATTCGAGGCCTAGTTTCAATTTACATAATTTCAAAAAGCCGTTTTCCGCAATCTGCAATAAGCGCTTTTAAAATAAAATAAAAGCTTCATTCAAAACTCGAAATAATGGATTTTCGGAAAATTCTTCTTTTCGGATGACCGTTATGTTACTCAAAATCAAATTTGTTCAGTTTGTTTTATCTCTTTGGATCTTTAAAGATCTACAGCATTGAAAAATGAAGGGTAATGTACGTTTTCAAGCTACTCCTGTGATCCTGAATCATCCTGAGTCA
This sequence comes from Poterioochromonas sp. DS, assembly GCA_015145745.1. Lineage (NCBI taxonomy): Eukaryota > Synurophyceae > Ochromonadales > Ochromonadaceae > Poterioochromonas > Poterioochromonas sp. DS. The sequence goes on from VKHI01000013.1 coordinate 67,292, forward strand.
AGCCTGGACGACTCTACGAGCAGCAATAATTCTAATTTGGATTTGTTAAAAGCACTGAAACTTGACGAACACTCATCACCTGGAGATGCCCCGCTCGATCGAACCGTGTTTGATGATAGTGTCTATAATCGAGATCATTTTGCTGGGAGAACTCCCCACTCGAAAGTTGTCGAGGCGAAGAAAGAGCGAAGAGCTTTGCAAGAGCTCATGAAGGTCCCTGTATTTGCGCAAAATCATCAGAAAGAAGATCTTTCATTGCTTCAGAAAGATCCGAACCACAACAACTTAAGCAAAAATAAGGTTGAAATCCAGTCAAACTTCTTAGCTTCTACCAACAGTGTCAGATCAGTGTTGAACGAAAGCTCCTATCATTTTGATTTAATGCTGCAACCTGTTCAAGACGAAGACGAAAATAAGCACCCTCAAGTTGTATCGATATCTTTAAGCAAAGGGTCCAACGGGGTTCATTTTGATGAGGAAAACCTTGTTCAAAACCGTTTAACCACCCCTTCCGCAAGTCGTAAAATCCCGATACGCAAAACACCTGCACCTAGTCAGAACTTTAGTCCTCAAGAAATGCAATCAACCCATTCAAAAGTGTTAGGAAAAGAACTGATTCAAGATGGTTCAATAAAGAAGAATGAAATCCCTTTTGAGGAAGTGAGTAACAGTTCCATGGAAATCAGTAGCATTTCGCCGGCTCATTACCAAGCGAATTTTGTCTCCTCCATGGCTTCGACTTCTTCTGCTTCTCCTCTTGCCAGCTTGATATCTCGTCCCGAAGTCTCCAAATCTTCTCCGATAATCGCGTGCTCTCCCAAGAAAGTAGTAGATGTTGCCACCAGCTACTCGCCACCCAGCATCCTACCAGCGCATGACACTTTCGCTGCGAGTAAAAAGGATGCAACAACAAGTTATTCTTATAGCACAAACCTCGTGAATGATTCACAAAGTGTTCTCATTTCGCCTGACCGGGTTCAGAGTAATCCTATCGATAAAAGGATGACTAGTGACGCCTCTAATCGCCAACAACTTATCACGGAAAGTCCTTCCCATTATTCTCCAACATGGGGATTAATAAAACAAGGCGGTGTTTCGTTTGGGCGAGGTCCAATTTTCTCAAACATTGCTCATAATGTTGCTTCCATAAAACAGGGAGTTCATCATGTAGTTTCGACTGTTACAGAGCTTCCGGTTCTTCCTAAAGTGAATGACCATCCCAACCTAATATCGTCCTCATTGACGACGTCTACATTTTCTACTTCTGCGGAACTAGCAGAGGTTAATCTCCCACGGCCAGTTGATGAAGCAGACAGGATCAAACCTGCCATTGACTGGTTCTCTCCACGTCACACAAGGAAGCCAGTGCCTCTTCAGCCGACCCAATTTCAGTTCCCCCAAAGCCATCATCTACCTCTCAATCATTCTTCGACGGAAAGTTTCCTTGAGCATTCAACTTCGTCGAACCACGTTTCTCAATCAACGCAACTTCGACAAGTTAGAGTGGATAAGCCAATGATAATGAAGTCGGAGGCCTTGAAAGCTGCCCAAATTTGTGATGTAAGTGTACAAGTGGATTCTGCTATGCTTAAATCAAATCAAACCCAAGAAATTTCTACTAACATTAGCCAAGAATCAAATTTAGATAACAGTTATTCTCTCGAGGAGTTGATGCAATCAGCCACGAGTACTATCATGCAAGAGAACGTCACTGATACTTGTTCTACCTATCAACAACGACATCATCTAGAAAAGTCAGCGAGACCCCCCTTTGATTTTACATCTTGCAACATTGGTGGTACTCCCTCCACCATAAACACTAAGTTCATGACAAAAACAAATTCAAACTCTCAGTGCACTTCAGCATCATCTGCTTATTCGACGTCATTATCTTATACAACCATTCCAAGCCTGCATTCAGTCGATGATGGGTACAAACGAAGTGCTAATATTATGCCCTCGAGTCTTGGAAAGCCTGTGCGTGTGCCATTGACGATAGAGAAAGAGGAGTATATCGAAGCCGTTTGGGGTAATGAAGAGGAAGAGTTTATTGCAAATTATAATTATGGAGATCACTCTCACGCTGAAGAGACTTTGGAAGACATGAATAGAGATTTAACCGTCAATGAAAAAATTAATCAATATCAGAACCTTTCTAATCCTGATTTAACGATTTTGACAGATATCGCGATCGCTCACTTCACACGCGATCAGCAGTTAGAGCAAGACCAGTATGATGATGATTTAAGCATCCCTACCAATAGTACCTCGTTTTTTTCGAATGGGATGGAAACAACCATGACTTTAGATCATTCTTTTATGGTGAAGCAAAGCTATCCCAATGTCTCTGAGAGTGTGACCGCACCTTATCCCCGACTTGCCATTCGCTCCCTAAAACGAGACGCAGATAATGCTTTTGATATTAAGGAACTTGGCTTTGAAACTTCGCCGAACGAGCTAATGACAATCATGCTAACATTAAAGAACGACCAAAGAAATGGGAAAACAATAAAATTAATTTCTAAAACAATTTTTCTAAGAGTCGAGCCATTATATTGCCAACGACAAACAGAAAACCCAAAGAATTCAATGGAAGAATATTTCCATGAAGATGAAAAAAATTCAATTTTTACTGTCTCACCAGATGTTTTAGAAATTCCTTCTCAAGAGGAAGGGATGATTTTTATTACATTCGCCCCCAAGAAGGAAGGAATTTATTCCGGAGCGGTCAAAATAACCTATCGAAAGAAGCATTTTACTTTATTATTGAGAGGTGAATGTAGCTCTCAGTATGCCTGTGAAAAATTGGGATTTGCCAAGAATAATCAATTGCTCGCATCTGCAGAAAAGACTTCAGCTCAAATGGTTCCATGTCATGCTTTTCCCTCTTCCCATCCATATCAAAGCTCACCAGAAACGTTGCAATCCATTCCACCAACTCATTCAAAGGTTGATCGAATTTGCTTTACTTCCCCTATCGATAATTTACAGAGTAACGAAACACCAGACATGCGAAGTTCTGCCGATTGGAAAGAAGTAGTGTCTCCTGGAACTTTTCAAAATAAACTTCGATTTTTGCAAAAGAAAATTGGAGAGATTTCCCGCAAAAGTAAGAAACACTATTTTTCTTCCTTCTATTTATTTATTGAGTGCGTCTCTTGTAGTTACATTGAAAGACACCGTTCATACTAAATCAATTTTCCACAAACCTGCAATGGCTTTGACTGTTCCTCCCCTTGTTCAAGGAGACCCTAAAATCTTCTATAACAATAAAAAGAAAGAAGAGATCTTTTTACTTCAATCGAATCCATCATCTGAGCAGAGTACAGCAAACTCCAAATTTGCGAGTAGTTTTAACTACCAAGCTGATACTGAACGAACTGCTATTAAGCGACACATTTCGAAGAACATGGAGAATTCCAGTATGAGCTCATTGAATGGTATCGCTATTTCCTCACCAAACAATAAAGTGTGGAAAGGCGCGAATTATTATTCTCAAGAATATCAATCATCAAACTCGATAGTGCCTGCCCAAGCGAATAGTGTCGTACTTGAAGAACAACAATTCGCAATCCGAACGGAACGCGAGAAATTAACGCAAAAGCAGGTGGTCTCTACATCCTTCAGCGAGCACAGTAAAAGCCGTGATGATAAGGCAGAAATCGTCGTGACAGATAATAACGACGAGTATCTATTGAATCCAACAAAAAGGAAGGGATTATTCTTTCGCAAAGAGGTCGAGCGATTTGGTTATACAATGATTGGATCATTAGTAAGAACAAAGATCGTATTGTGCAATGCAAGTAATCACGAGGTAAGTAAGATTGAACTCCTCAAAACATATTCTGACCAATCCTTCGTCGAATAGATAACTGTATTTTTCGGAGATGTCCAGCCACCGTTCTACAATCATCACAATGAGGTAAAAATGCGAGCGAAATCGTTTGTTCGAGTACCTGTAAGATTTGTTCCAACTTCTGCTGGTGAATTCCAACAAGAGTTCATAGCACAAACTGCAGACGGTAAATTTCAGGCGGTCGTACGGTTAGTTGGTACTGCATCTTCTGCTACTCCTTACAAAGCATGAAAAACCTCGATCTTTTGTTTCAACGTAACAAGTATCTTTTATTTTTATCTTGATTAGATCTGATAAATAAATAAATAAATAAATACATAAATCCAATTAATTTCTTTTACTTTTTTTTCTTACGAAACTTCATTTCATGTTGGCGACGATATTGAGGCAGACCTTTATATTGAATTATAGAATCTATTCTATCAGCACTGTTAGCGTTCATTTCTTGCATCAGTTGACGACCCTTATTCAGAGTGTTTTCCCCTTCTTTAATGAAGCTCTTTTCCATAGGGCTGCTACTCACTGATGTACCAGCATTTCTTTCTAAGTATTGAATAAATTGCGAAAGTTGATTTAAATAAAGATCATTCCAATCTTTCAATTTATCGAGAAATTGCTGGATGGAGCTTTCTGCAGAGATTAACCGATTCGAATTCACCCTTTTGTGGCATTTGCATGCAAAGATTATTCTTTCTCTGACAAAGTGTAAAGCCCTGAAATGATTTTCTTTTACAGTAAAATCATTGTGAAGTAATGAATGGGAGGCAAATATAGCCAAATCAAAATATTCGATTCCTTCTAACATCAATGGTAATAAGTAAGACCACTTAGGAGAGAGATTCGTCCAAAAAGAACTCGGTAAGGGTGAAGATAGCATATCTTCCAACTTTATGTGGTTGAAAGAAACAACAAGTGAGGAATTAAGTAATAAATCAATGTGATCGACAGAAAGCGATAGAATGGAGGCGTATTTAGCGTAGCAGTTAATCAACTCGAACACCATGACAGGATTTGTCTCATAGTAATAACTCAAGATAGATACATTCCTCAAATTATTTGTTGTGCCCGACTCTTGACGGGAAGACAAGTCTGGAAATACATGCACATGAAATAATTGAATCGCCTGTTTCATCGATATAACAGACTCTCTGAACCAGTTCATCCCTTGTTCATCATTTAAAGTAACACGAGCGATTTCGTGAAATCGCTGAAAGTAGTATTCGCCTTTATTTTGGAGAAAGATAGCATTCATCGCCAAAAATGTTCCGTGGTTTTGATCTTCTTGATTTGTAAATGATATCAAGAAAGGAAATAAACGACACAGAGTTCCGAATATCTGATCCTTTACTTTATGATTAAGGGAAATTGGTAGTGAACGGGAAATCCGTGACGATCGATTCGTATTTACAGAGCGGAGGTATGAATACCAAGGATCATCTAAGTAAGCCACATTAAAACCTTCATCCCCACGAAATCGTGTAATGAAATCGTTTCCCAGAGTAATCAAAGAATAAAGAACAGGAAATGTGAAATTAGAACTATGAGAAGAAAGATAATCAAATAAATAAACAAGGTGAAAGTAAAGATCATAATATTGAAACAACCTAAATTCTTGAAATTTATTCAAAGAGGCCTGGGAAAACCCAGAATAGGATGCTTTCAGAGTTTCTAAAATAAGATTAGGTGGAAATTTGCCCATGAGAAGTAGAGATTCTCTTATTTCCATTAAAGTTGATAACAATTTCTCCATTTTGAGGGACATATGGGAAAATAGGTTCTCTGTCACAGAAAAGACAACATCATTGCACAGATCAATGAAGAGCGTATGCTTCTCTTGGATATTCTTCTCTGTCAAGACGACAAAGATCTCTTGTAGTTTTTCACGATTAATTAAACTGTTTATCGCATGACCTGGAGTCAAATGGGATGAGTGGAGGAAATAATCCGATAAAGTTTTAAAGATTGTCTGGAAGACTGCAGTCCTAAACAAGTCACTCTCACCCATAAGATGAAGGACAACATTTTCTTCCTGGAAAAATAAATAAGCAGGGGGAATAGAATTTAGAGCTGAAGGAGGCATCACATTGATAAACTCAGTAAGGAGATCTCTAGATTTTATTTGATTAAATAAAAGATTGAGTGATCTAAGGGAGCTGTGAGCCATGCTAATATTGATTGAAGAAGAGTAAGACCTTAAGATATCCAATCTGAGATCTGATTGGAAAGTTGATTGATTTTCAATGATACTTGCTAAAAATCTATAAAGATGATCTAAGAGCAGCTGATCGTGCCCAATAGAGTGATTCATCATTCCTTCCCACACATCTAGAAACCAATGCGCCTCTATGCTATTCCGTATGATGAAACAGCCAGTATTTGCGATCCCTGTTTCTGCATGGTATTCAGAAGAGATCCATAATGTCGGTTTTGGTTTCCGCTCTTCTTTTCCAAAGGAACTGTGAAGTTTGGGAGATAGCAGCATCTTCTCCAAGTAACTTTGAGGTTCTAATAATGAAAAGTCTAAAAATACCAGATCAGAATCTATCCAGACGATATAATCAAATTTCCATTCATTTGGTAAGGATGGATGCTTGCTTTCTTTGTCCTCATAGAGCGAAGAGAAGATTAAACGAAGAATGTGAACTTTTTCCCAGCGAGGGTCTTCGCGAACTTCTTGAGAAGTGGAATTAGTCAACATGAGAAACGAGTGATTGTGCAATAATGCATAAAGTTGATTTATTTTCATTGAGTATTGAGGATAACCCATCAGACGATCATCACTCATATAACTAATCAATAGAATTTTAGGATGCTGTTGAAAGGCATTGTGAGAAGAAACACGAAAACAAGGGCTTTGATGATAAGACTGAAACAACAGAGGTTTGTATTTCGTTAATAACTCTTTGAAAGGAAGGGTAATTGCCTTCAGTTGATGAAACTCACTCTTCCAAAGCAAAAATTCATTCTCACAAGTAGATGAATGATTAAAAGGGTTGACAAATACCAAGAAGGTACCAATCACTAAGATAAAGCAAGGAAGCCTCATTTGCTTATATTGCAGAAAGAGGACCCAGTTATAAATGCAATTAAATTACAAAGATTCAAAGAAGGAGGCCTCAAACATATTGTACATGTAACTATAAGCGTTATTAGCATCAGTTCCTGGTAGTGAGGGAAAAGTGGTGTTCAATCGATCAATAATTGTTCTTGTATCATGGGTAATGACTAAGTAAGAACCTTCATAACCTTGCTCAGGTCGAGAGTGAGAATCGAAAAAGAAATACCGAGGATCTGGGTGATCTCTCGCTGAAATAATAAGAGCGATCGTTTCGGGGGGCTTGGTAACAATAACTCCAATATAACAACCACGACGACATCGACTGACGGCTTCTTCAATCAAACCGTCAAATGACCTCGAATTGGTAAGCAATCCCTGAAAAATCTCTCCAACACCTCGGACAGATTGGAAAAACTCAGCACCAAGCTCATCAACTGCAATATGATTACGTGCTGAGGAAGATGAGTGCAATTCATTATATTTCATAACTCCAGTGAAGATACAATCACATAAATTTTCTTCTTTACATATCTGATCAAAGTTATTTTGGGAGAGCTTCACTAAAATAAATTGCATAACAGAAGCAGCAATTGCGGTACATGCTGAAACTCCTGAATCAGAGAAGGTATACTGAGATATTCCTAACTGGATAACAACCTCATCACTCGCTGGGTTTCTACTGAGATTTCCTGATAAAAGCAGCTCGAGTGCAAGCTCGATATTGCCGTTTACTTTCTTTAGAGCAATAGCAACGTCCGCCTCTTCAAATCCCATCGATTTCAATTCCTCCATGATTTATATGATGCTCTAATTGTCTTCGTATTAAGGAGAAGCGCCTTAATGAAAAACTGACGCACATATCACATATCTTGATTTTCAACCATCTCTCTTTCGATGAAGATTCAGCTAGTCCTATTATTTCTCACATTCTATCAATGTATTTCCTACTTGATCCCGGTTCTATCAAGATTTTCATCAATGAGAAAAGTTCAGCTTCAGACCAATGCTGATTTGGGTTTCAGTGACGAAGAGATTTTGAACTACTTACAAGGAAATAAAAATGCAAAGTGGAAAGGAAATCGAAACATCTTAATTCGTAAGAAGCAAGTACCAAATTCAACCCTTTCGCCAAACCAAGTTGTACAAACTGTTACTAGAGCTTTACAAATCAACGACGATCCACAACTAGACCACGGATGTCAAGTCTTACTGGAGTTTAGTAATCCTGATGGAATAATACGACAAAGTGGTTTAGATGCCGCAGAATATGGCCGATACCTTCGCTCAAGTGACTACGAGATCCTGATAGAGAACTCTGATGTTAGACTTGTGGGAGAAGTTAGTTACAATAACAATCAAACTAAAGCCACTCAAAGAGTCGAAATCGTCGGAGATGGAATGGAAATGGAGGACGATGGGGAAGGAAAACATGTATTATTAGACTTTTTTCTTTCCAAAGTAAATGATCTATGGCTAATTGATGTAATCCTTAAGGCAGCATAACAATAGCGTTTCGTAGTCACTCAATATCAGTCGTAATTTAAGTATTAAAAGTATCTGGAAGATTTTGATACTTGATTTACATTTCGTTTCTGATAAATTTCTCTTTTCATTTTCCCAAAATTTTGTTCGGGATAAACTTCCAAAACAGTTGTTGACGGCGCTTCATCAGTAACTTCTGCGAATTCCTTGGCTTCAAATTGAATAAGTAAGTCCACAATATCTTTGAGTCCGTTAACCTTTGCAACTCTTAGTGGGGTGTACCCATATTGATTTGCTTCATTAATATCAACTCCAATATTTACAAGAACTTGAACACATTCCAATTGATTCAGTTGTACAGCAACATGAAGTGGAGGAACTCCATCTCGATCAGCAAGGCAATCTTTACCATTCCGCATATAAACCTCCTCTAAACTCCATGCATCACCTTTGGTAATTGCTGCCATTCCTTGGAAAGGAATCTTGCAAGAGAGGATTCTTCTTAAATTATTCTCGTGATCATATCGATGTTCTGACACTGGGAGGGGATGCTTATAAATTGGGTGATATAATGGAGTTTTATAACCTTTATTCAATCCTTCTGATTTTGCAATGGAGTAAAGGAGACTCAATTCCTCTGATTCTATCATATCATGAAGAAATCAAAAAGATAACTGAAATTTAAAGGAAATGCATAATTCTTGTACACATTTGTTCTCAATAGGATGGTATCAGAGAAAAGCTTATATTTTACAATTACATCGACCACATAACTAATTGATGTGGTTTTTTTTCTTCTATTTTCTCTGAACTTGAGGTACAGGATAATATTCATAGAACAAATCATTGGTGTCAGAAGACCAAACTTTTCTCCAACCATCTTCAGTGACGAGATACACTAAGAAATAATAAGAAACAAGGAGAAAAAAAAAAAAAAATCGAATTTGTCACGTACCGTTATTAATTCCACCAGAATATGCATCACGATGCACAGCATGGAGGATGGCTCTCTTTCCCAGTTCAATTGCCTCAGGAACGGTAAGATCCTTTCGGTAATATGTATCCAAAACACCATATGCATAAGTCGAACCAGAACCAACACTAAATAGATCTCCATGTATTCTTGTTGCGTCATTATCGACGTAATAGAGCTGAGGGCCAGTTTTGTCCCAACCAGTTATCATTGTCCCCATACTCAAGCCATATCCACGATATTGATACCTAAAATAAAAAGAATTACTTCAAGAAGAAGAAAATATTTAACAAGAGATGCCATACATGGTATTCGCTAACAGTTTCGAAGCTGCAGCGACAGAAATGCGCTCTTTGTTGCGAAGTTCGTACATACGACATTGACGACCCAGATCTCGCTCCCAAAATTGACAATCAGCTGCACCTCCTGCCATGGTGCCTAACAGAAAAGGGTTGATTTCAATGACCTTCTTCACACTTTGTGAAGCTGAAAGGAGATAAGACAAAAAAAAAAAAAAAAAGATGAAGTAGCAAGAATCTCACCGATGAAGGGTCCTTGTGTGGCACGACTATCAACAGAAACAATAACACCACCATCAAACTACCAAAACTATTAAAGTTTTGTTTCTAAATCAATCTACTGTGGAATACCTTGAAAGCAAGAGTAGTTGTACCCTTCATGAATTTTATGTTCTGATCATAATCTGCTCCTTTTTCCGCAGTGAAATTAGCTCTGCAAAATTCAGCAGGCTACAATAAGCAGTAAACTTAAATTTTGAATTACTCCAACGAAAACGTAGCACTTACGTTCTCAACGGCAGGCAACATGAACTGAGTTGGTTGGAAGTTACTTTCTCCAGAATAAGAATTACCCTGAAGTGTATCATTCCATCTCCGAGTACCAATATCTAAGATTGCATCATCAATGAAAGTTGACATTTTCCCCCTTGAATGATTGAGTATTGTCAATTGAAATGAATAAGAGAACGAGAGAATTCTGTCAAAAAAACTCGCTTTTCTGAAAACTCCTCTTTTTAAGACCGTCGTCGCGCTTTCATTTGAAAATGTTTTCAATTTTCAATTGATTATTCATCACTTATTTTCATGAAGAGATCAATTGATAACGTTGAAAATCTTCAATCTGAGAGTCAAGGAGCTCCAAAGCGAGCAAATACAAATACAACAACAGAGGTATGAGTATAACTTTGTTGTGAATAATTGTAACTGTTGAATTACAGCTCGAAGAAGATAACGCAAAAGAAGATTTCGGCTTATTGAGCAAAAATAGAGCTTTATGGATCGAACTAAGTAAGAATAAACGATCTCTTAATGAGGCGCGAAAGGAATTGGAAATGATGAGGAAAAAGACTCGAGAAATGGAATCATTAGTTAGTGTTATTCAAAGAGCATGGTCACAGCTAGACATCGATACCTCTTTATTGTTAGATGGATTGGCTGATCCGGATGTGAAAATTCCCTCTCCTCATTCACAGTTGTTAAAAGATTTTATTCACAGCGCAGACGTATACTTGTATCAAGATCCTACGAACCTTAATCCCTTCCCTCAAATTCAAGCCGATCAATGGTCTAACAAAGAAGAAATTATCAAAGCCACGGACGCTGCAATTGAAATGATCCCAAAACTTTGTAGTAATGATGATACCATATCTGAGCAGCATTCACCTCAAAAGAATGCTCAAGATGCATTGTTGTCCTCCCGATCAAACAAAATTAATGTTTTTGGTGAACAGATTGAAGATCATTTAGTAAATCATATTTCATTCACTTTTTCAATATTAGAACGATTATGTTACGCTCTTAGTGATGGCGCGACGTTGACAGAAAATCATCTCGAGACATTAAAAACTTTACAAGTTCTAAAGGAATCCCGCGCTAAAGAATCTCTTTTATCAGATGGAATCGTAAAATTAGAAACAGATTTGTATATGATTGAATCGAAGCTACGAATTGCTGAAAATCAGAAAACTAGAGTTGAGAAACAGCTTGACAAAGCGTATTTCACCATTAAAGAGTTAGAAGAGAAGTTAGCTGCTATGCGATCCGCATCATCTTTCATTGAGAATCAAGTTATTATTGGAGTAAAAATGGAATCAGTTGGCGAATCTCAGGCCATGAACGGAGAGGTGCATGAACTTCAGCGTCAGATTGCATTATTAGAGACACAGTTAGCTGAAAGTGAGTCTGTGAAGGCTGAAGCAGAGATGCATCTTACTGAAAGAATATCTAGACCTTTAATGCAAGCAGACGCTCAGGTTTCTGATATGAGGAAGGCCATGGAAGATTTGAGAGCTCAATGTAAACAGCGGGTTAATCATTTATTGAGCGAAAATGAACTACTTTATCAAAAGGTGAAAGATTTACAATTGGCTTTGGCCCAAGTTGAAACAGCTGCTTCCAAAAAGATTGAAGATTTTATCTTTTCGATCGAAAAAGAATTTAATATGCTAAAACAAGAGAAACAGTCATTAGAACTCAAAATTAAACAGCTCGACTCAACAGTTGACAGCGAGCAGCAATCCAAGGCATTGCTTCAAGAATATCAACAGTTAGAGGATTCAAAGAACCTTCGTTTAGGGTCATTAGAAAATGAGTCTAAATCACTCCAAGAAGTTAATCAGCAACTCTCTAGGAATCTTGAAAAGTCTAGAAAGCGTGAAAGATATTTGGAGAGTGTGATTTCCCATTTTGCCATCCCTTTACCATCCAATGCAAAGCCAAAAACTCCAAGTTCAATTCCTCCACTCGTCATCGCTCACGCCGTTTCATCCACACCAACCCCATTTTTAAAGTCTGAAGGCGAAGACCTCTCATCGGATGCTGGATTCTCGGACTCAGATGGGAAATTAAAGCTTGACCAAATTTCTCACCAAATGATAAAGCAGACGCAAGAGCGATGTTCTGATCTTGAGAAAGAGCTTAATCAAGTTAAGACTCAAGTGAACGATCTCATTACAGAAATAGAGGCCGTTTCCAATCACGAAGCAGTAGCTCGTGAACAATCAGAAGGGTTAATTAAGCGAATTGCAGAGTCCCATAGCATGCAGCAAATGGCGCTCGATGAAAATTTGAAGTTGATGAATGACTTAGAGGATACAAAGGTTAAAAAGACCGATGCTGAAACCAAGTAAGTCCGTTTACCTCCTTGATAGCCATGATTGACAGTGGTTTTAGAATGGAGCTGATGAAATCGGTCCTAACTGAGCGAGATAAGCTAATCAGTCAACTAAGATTGGAAGAGTTCAACTTGATGAATGAATTAACATCTATTCGCAAAAGTTTGAAGGACTTGGAAGAAAACAAAAACTGTGAGAAGGAGAGGGCAGAGGAGCTTCAGCAAAAGTTGGATGATTTAAAGGTAAAGCTCCAAGATACATCAAAAAGAAATCAAGATCTTCAAGCCAGATGTAACGAGTTGTCGAAGCAGTGTCAAAGGGAAAGAAAACTGAGGTCAGATTTCTTATCTCCCTTTTTACTGTCTCCCTTTTCTAATATCATTTTTAGGTTAGAAGAACAGCGAAAGGACAAAAGGAGCAATTTGAAGCGAGAGCCTTCAATTACTGAGGAAACTGTCACAACATCGAATCAGCATGATACAGATATGTTAGAGATGACACTGGGGATGTTGAGGTGTTCTGTTTGCAAAGATCGATTTAAAAGTGCCACGATAAAGAAGTGCTTTCATTTGTTTTGTCGAGAATGCATTGATGAGAATATTCGCAGTCGGTTAAGAAAATGTCCCGCTTGTGGGGAGAAATTTGGCCAAGATGATGTCGCGAATATTTACTTCACAAATTAAAGATTGATTGATGTTTTGCTTTGTACCTGAACACTGTCGATTGAATTCTTAAGAATCTCTTCGAGTTTTAAGGAATCTTGGGGGCAGTATTCTTGGATTTGCCTTTCAATCAAGAAATGGTCGAAGTTGCGGGAAGTCTTGTTTTTGGTTCGAGCTATACGTCGAGTAAAATTGATGTTGAGCATACATGTGAAAAGTTTCAATGGTGTAAAGATACCATCAGATAATTTATATCATTTTTGCCACTTAATTAATTCAAAACTAGGTTCACCCTCAGTGCTTTTCAGAGTTTATCACGCGAAGCAAATTTATTCCGGTAGAATCGTATAGAATTGTCTAGAATTGGTAGCTTACTTTAGCTTGAGATCAAGTTCGAGTTGGTAGATCCTAGGTTAAAACGTCAAGCGTATTTTTGAAATTAACCGAGCTAAATCAAACTTTCCGAGATGTTTGCTTAATTTTACACTACATTCTAGAGAATTTGAAAATACATCTGATTTTGTGAGCATGAATTCTGGTGGTTCTACATTTATTATTCACGATCGTCTGATCTCATATGAAGATTTCATCGATTGGCTTTATACTTCAAGAGCACGAGTTCTTCACTCGCCCTTGATCGTTGAGCAACACGCCCTTATAAGAGAGCTGAATTTTCTCATATTTTATCATTACTCGCAATTCATCCCGTTATTAATCGAGCAAACTCTGAATCCAACCTTCACAAGATTTCAAGGGAAAGATTTTCCGAGAGAAAGTCATCACAGTGCTGAAGATCTGCTTAATATTTTACAAGAGCTTCAATGGCACATCATCTATGAGAAGTTCTTTCTTCGAAGTATTAGGAGTCTTATTGAGACCAAAATTTCAGTATTATGTGATGACCAACAGGTAGAAACAGGAGAAGATGAAGATGAAAATAGCTCAGCTTTTCTTCGTCTCCAATATTGGTTTAAAAATAGAATGCGAGAGTTCATTCAGAACACTTTTTCCCCAAATCAAAAGAAGAATGGCATCCCACTGACAATCAACTGTAACAGTGCACTATACTATTCACAGCTAATCCAAGCTTCAATTGAAATTTTTGTTTCTATTCGGTCCAAAAAGTTATTTGATATGATTACGGACTATCCTGACTCAGTGCCTTCCCTTCTCGAACTCAAGGAATGCGTCAGCTACCATTCATCCTACCTCACCATCATTGGTAAGGAGCTGAGAAATATTTTAAATAAGCGGTTGTTGCATTTAGGAGCTTCTACATCCCAGATTCTAGACTTTTATGTCAGTATGATTAAATCCCTTCGTTTGATCGATGGAAGTGATGTCCTTCTCAACTATGTTGCTACTGCAGTCAGGCAGTATCTAAAGCTACGAAAGGACACTATTCGATGTATATTATCTTCCCTAACCGAGAGTAAGGATTCGGATCTACATGATGAGTTAAAACAAGGAAGCTCTTTGGCATATGGTATTGTAGACGAAGATGATGAAAAAGGTGGACCAGGTGAATCTTGGCAGCCTTCTGCTCGTTATAAAGAACTGAAGAACCCTGCAATATCTTCCAAGGGATTGGATATCTTAGCCACATTGGTCTCTATCTACGGCTCGACAGAGCTGTTTATCGTGGAATATCGTAATTTACTCTCGGAAAAGATGATCACATCGCTGAACTATCAAACAGATATTGAAGTTGCGAATTTAGAACTCTTAAAAATTAGGTAATCTTATATACTCGCCTTTCACTCAGTGTTGACTTCAAGTTAGATTTGGGGAGGAATCTTTGCATCATTGTGAGGTAATGCTAAAAGATATCGAGGATTCGAAGAGAACGAATACCGCAGTTCACTCAGCGCTGCGGGCAAAGTTAGGCAATATATTAGATTCACATGCAGCACAAGCGCTTAGTGCAGTCGATCATGTTATAATATCGGATAATTACTGGCCTTCTGTTGCATCAGACCACTTGAACTATCATCCCTATATCCAAAAGTATCTGAAGCAATACCATGATACTTACCTGGTTCTTAAGAAGCCTCGAAAGCTTCAAATGTTAGAAAATTTAGGATATTGCGATCTGGATTTGTCGTTCCTTGACGGCTCTACTAGAACCTTTTCTGTCAACCCGATTCAGGTAATGCGCTCCTTATTGTTCTCAAATATTCGTTGAGTTAGTTCACAATATCCTGAATTGTAGGCGAATGTGATCTGTTATATCGGAAGAATTAACGAAGACAACGGAGAGAGCTCCTCTAGCTCAGTAGCAGTATCCTTTCAAGATCTTGTGAGTGATATAGAACTTGAAGAGAGTGACATAATTCCAGCGATCAAATTTTGGATTAGCAAAGGAGTTATACGAGAATGCTCTGGTGCAATATTGCCGCAAGATCAGTTTTTTGAGATTATAGAAGAACAAGCGGATCTTGCTGCTTTAGATGAAGCGCAGCGGCTCGAACAACAAAACTCTCTTCATTCTGCGGCTTCTTTCAGCTCTCAGCTTTTTCAGATATCTTCATCTTCTTTAGATTACGATTCTTATGCTCAAATGCAGAACCAAGACGCACAGAGGCAAAAGATGGCAATCAAGTTGGTTGAAGATTACGTCAAAAGTCTGCTTAAAGGTCACGGAACCCTTACCATCGACCGACTTTTCACATCATTGCAGCTATTACTTCAAGCTGCAATGACAGAAAATACAACATTAACAACCAAAGACTTTCCCTTTGTCAATCAAATTATGTCATTGAAGCAATTCTTGCAAACTTTAAATGATGTTGACTGCTTAGAAGGAGTGTATTCGTTACGCACACAAGCGAATCGATAAATGCATATGAAGTCTCTTGTATTCTTTTTGTGCCAACCAATGAAAAGTGGGTATAAATAAAAAAGGACAAATATTTCTACTCTGAGGGATGAGACCGAGATTTTTGAGTATTTACCTGTTTCATTAGAGAATGTTGTGGATTCAATTTATTTAAGGAATATTCTTTTCTCTTGCTGAACAGTTTGCGCGCATTGATCTAAGAATACTTTGAAGCCTTCATTTGAACACATAACGGGACAAATACTTCAATTTAACCCTTAACGACCAAACCGTGCATATATGCACAGGCCTTCTTTAAAAAAGAAAAAAATTGAAATTTTTGAGACAAACTGAAATGGTGAAGCTTCTATGTTCAATGTTTCAATCCTCCTCTTCCATCCCAAATCGAGTTTTGTTATTTCTATGAAAAGAAAATTTTACGAAAACCTTTTTACGACGAAATTCACGTAATATTACGCCCGTGGTGTTTGTGTGTAAATTCCCACTTCCTGTCTGAAATGAAATTCGACAGAAATTCCCATTTCATTTCGATACCAAAGACGAGAAATCAAGCCAACCTTTTCGTGAGCCTTTGGTTAAATGCACATTCATCGTCATCTTGGAGATCTTCCCAAATGTCAAATAATTAACGAATTTCACAAACCAATACTTAATCATGTCAAACCCACAAAATCACTATCGATTGATGAAAAAAATTGGAGTAGGTGGATTTTCTGTTATCCATCTTGCTGAGAATGTGAACAGGAGAAAAGTGGCTATCAAGAGTATCAGGAAAAAGAACAAGAAAAATCTAGATTATTACTATAGGGAAGCAAAGATTCACTACATTTTATCCCAGTCAGATGAACAGTTGTTCGTACAAATTTATGATGTAATGGAAGATGAAAATTACGTCCATCTGGTCCTAGAATACTTAGAGGGCGGAGATCTTCTCGCGAATTTAATAGAACAATTAAAATTAAGCCAACTTTATTCTGAGATCGTTCTCCGCAATATGGTACGTAGCTTGCTGAAAGCAGTTCGATTGCTACACTCGAAGAATATAGTTCATCGGTAAGAAAAATCGAATAAAAATATGAATGCACTCAAAGAACTCATGGTATAGAGATATAAAGCTAGAGAATTTGCTCTTAGTAGAGAAGGATGCCGCAAATCCCATAATAAAGCTGGCTGACTTCGGTTTGTCTGTTGAAGTAACAGCTAACAACCTCACTTCTGTCGCAGGAACACGTCTCTATATGGCACCAGAAAACTATAAAGGGGAACCTTATGGCAAGCCGGTAGATATTTGGGCAGTAGGGATAATTACCTACGCTCTCTTCAGTGGGAGTTTACCATTTGGAAATCACGAAAGCATTTGCAGGGCAAGAATCCTCAAAGGAGATGTCCCGTTTCGCGAAAGGGAGTGGGAACATATTTCTGCTGAGGCAAAAGATTTCATAAAATTCTTGCTTACAAATGATCAAAAATTACGCCCAACTGCGGAAGAGGCGCTGAACCATCCATGGTTTCAAGACGAAACTTTCAATTCTACTCTATTGGAAATTCTTCAATAATCAAAGAGTTGCTTCATCTACTTAAGTTTTATTTCTGTAGAAGTTTAAATTTAATCTTATTTAAACTTTCATAGAAATCCCCAATCAAAAGTAAGGAAGAAGTTTGATGAATCGTTCCACCATATTCTGGAATAGTTCTGCTTCCTCAGCCGTTACAAGAGGAGATGGAAACTGTAAACATCCATAGAAAGCTTTATCCAAAGTCATACATGACAACTGACACAATACTCCGTTCCGATGATGTGATGTGCCGTAAAAACATTCCTCGACACTCAATTGTTTAGTGGCCGATTCTGCTGTCTCTTTTTGAATAAAATTCACTTTTCCCATATTGGAAACCCCACAACTGTATCCTCTCCCAAAAGACTTTTCATTATTCGCATCAATTTCCACAGCTTGTAAGATATCCACACTTTTCATCCCAATATCAAAGAGGCGGACGGATTCGGGTACCCATTGGCTCTCTTGGATTATATCTCTCGACTTCTGTGCGCAATATTCAATAGTTTGACGAATAGGATTTCTTAGAATCTCTATGAGATCATCAATTTTACTTCCCTCTGTGAGTGAAAGAAGTTTTTGAAGCGTATTGGTTATCGTATCATCCGCTGGAACAATAAAATCAACTGCACCAGAAGCGCAAGCGACACCTCCCCAAGTAAAATCACTGATAGGCCCTTTCGTATTTTTCTGAAGTTTTGAGTATGGCCTCAGGCCAACAGAGAGCAAGAATCGAAGGAGACTATTACCATCACCGTAGTCATTTTCGTCTCTTCGCACTTCACCAAAATGTTTGATTGCAATATTGGTGCAGTAGATCATGACTGCGGAAAGAAGATGCGTAATCGTTGGTTTTTGTCTTGAATCTTCCGAAAGCTTTCTCAAATACTCTTGAAGGGAGTTCATAACGGTCTTTGGAATGGAGAAGAGTCTGATAATCGTTCGTCTCTTCTCGATGTTGTAACGAGCGAAGGCTTCATTCTTATCAAGCCTTCTGATCGCATTCGGAACCATAATAGGACTTCTAACAGAGTTGAAGACCTGATGTGCGATCCATTCAAACGTTTTTGTTTGGGGGGTCAGGGATGACAGACTTATCCCCTCTTCAATAGATAGTGGGAAGTTTAATGATTCATTCCATCCATCATTTTCGGGGTGATTTATAGAAGAAAGAAGCTCATTTATAATCAAATGAAGGGAGTATTGGTCATCAATTCCATGATTTACTGCAAATACCCAAACACTCTTGTCCATCTCTGACGATCCCATAACGTGATAGAGTCTTCAGACTAAGATAAGCCAAGCAATCAGAGGTAGCAAGCACTTACTTCCATTGCGGTCTACTACCAGAGAATGAGAGAAAATTTAAACTTTTCCCCATTAACTTTTGGCATTCTTCCTTTAAGTTTCCTTCTACCTGTAAAGGAATGAACGATAAGTTCTCGTAATATGTCACTAAAAGGATCGAACCTTCACTGTTTCAATGATTTGACTCGAAAGTTGAGAAGGGGAATCAGATAGCTCATAAAAATATTTTTCTTTGTCTGTGACCTTTCTAATTCCAGACCTCAGTAACGGGTGTCTAAATTAAGCAAAAGAAATAATTTATAACAGAGAAATAAGAAGAACAACAACCTTGCAACGACCCTTGAAACAGCGTCAAGGAGGGCAGTTTCATCACAAAAACCATTCAAAAATACTATTGAACTATGGGATAATGCAAAGATATCAGAATTGGGGATGGTCCTTGATAACAATATTTCGTAACTCCCAAGCCTTCGTCCAAAGCTCATTTGCATCGAATGTCGGAGCGATAATGGAGATGGTGCTCCCCATTGCTTTAGACCATCAAGACCATCTATAAATAAAATCCAGCAGCAGACCAGAGAGAGAAGAGATCTCATCATGTCATCATCTTTGAAGTGAAAAGATCATTCCTACCGGATTTGATAAATCCGGAAGGATTTCAAAAAACGCCGGTATTTCTTCTGACAGCCAATTGTTTTTAACTGCGTCTGACTGACAGTTAACCGAACGATCAATTCAACTATCAACAGTACTTAGATTACCTTTCTTAAGTAACAATGGCTACCTTCAATTCCACCTTATTCGATCAGGGTCGCAAGACTCGTCGTGAACCATACTATATTCCAGATGATTTAGCATTAGACCCAAGTCATTATTACATCCCAAAACATTACCAAGATGACTTAAAACATCTCTTGGTTCCTCATGGAATGATTGTTGATCGAGTTGAAAAGCTTGCCTATGATATTGCCCAAGACTACGAGGGTCACACAATCCACATGCTTTGTGTTCTTAAGGGTTCGTTTCTTATCATTGCCTGATTGCTTTTTTCTTTACTTGGATCTCTCTTCAGGTGGATCGACTTTCTTTGGTGACCTATGTAAAGCTTTGAGAAGATTTCACGACTATGCTAGATTAAACTACATCCCATATACCTTCGACTTCATTCGAGTTAAGTCGTATGAGGGCACAGAGAGCTCCGGTCACGTTCAAATTACCGGTTGTGACGTGTCAAAGCTTGCTGGAAAACATGTTTTATTCATCGAAGACATTATTGACACTGGCTTAACCATGTCCAGTTTATTAAAGTATTTGAATGATCAGATCAAACCAGCATCTGTTAGGTAGGCCTGTCTCCTACTTATGTTATTAATCTGACTGTTTGGAATTATAGAGTTGCCTCTTTAGTAGAGAAGAGAACGCACAAGAGCTGTGGATTCAAAGCTGACTATGTTGGCTTTTCTATTCCTGATGTGTAAGTCTCCTATAAGTGCCTTATGTCGAACACTCCTGAACTTGTAATTTCTAGTTTCGTCATTGGCTATTGTTTGGACTTCAATGAAGTGTTCAGAGATCTTACTCATCTAGCTGTGATTAGCGAGGTAGAGGCCCACTAACCTCAGCTCTTCTTGCGAATCTTATTCTCTTTCATAGACTGGTTTTAAGAAATTTCAATTCCATGAATACTAATGGAGAATCGAATTGCATCTTCCCCGCTATCTATTGAAGCATTTTTGCACATCATTTCACTTTAGTCTTCCCGTTGTTTATTTCTTTTCCTGATCTCATGGAGAATAGAGAGGCACGATGGAAGAAAAACAGTTTCCTGTTACGAATGCCAAGTATGCGCTTGAAAGAAGATGTTGGAAAAGAATTTTGATTGGTAGTTTTATTCATGAGCTTCTTTATTTAAATTTAGATCAAGCTACAATTTTTTCTATTTACAAATTCGACAAAATACACTCAATTAAGGCATTCAAACAATACACATGATACATATGAATTTCTTTTTCTTTTTCTTCTTCTTGTCTATCGAGTTGAGTCTGGGGCTGTCTTCGGATTGTTTTCAACCTCAGTGGGAATTGGAATATTTGGAAGTTCTCGAAATCCTTTACTTTCAAGCTCTTCATCTAGGTTCTTCAAAATAGCTAGCTCTGAGTCGGTGTATGGCATTCCACTGGGTTGGGACTTCAGACTAATCTCCGCCTCATTTCTTCGTAAGACGTCATTTTCGATAATTGGATCAGATATGGCGAATCCATATCTATCGGTTATCGATGCCGTCTGTAGCTTACCATCGGTGTCCAGAACACAAGTCATGGCTGTATTGTCTTTATTGAGAGGAGAAGAGATCCAAGCATCTTTCGTGTATGGAAAGAGCAAATCTTCTGTATTTAGCTCCACAAAGATAGGAAAAGGGGTATTAGTGATGTGAAATTTCCTCGCAGCAACAGGTGGTCCTTCCTTTCCGATGGCTGTGCAGATCACAGCGGTGCTCTCAGTGTACTTAGCGTCTCCCGTCTCAGGACTCGTTATCCCAAGAGGGAACTGAGTAGTTAGTCCATCAGCTGCAGCAATCTCAATAACTGCCTTTGCGACTTGACTTCCACTTTGAAAGTCTGGTCTGAGGGATGTGTCGAATTTTCTCTGCAGGTCCAAATGAGTGATCTGCTCTTTGATTTGACTATCTTCAACAACAGAAAGCTGCTCCTGTAAAGTTGTAGTTTCATCCAAAGCAAAGATTGAAGCTGGAGCTTGTAATGAGTTACAAGCAATGATTCCTGCAAAGCAAACCGGTCGCAGAAAGTTTCGAAAAGGAGAAGGAACAAACACACTTTTTAATGTCTTGCCATCACAAAAGCCACAAATACTACTGTCACTTAAATATACAAGAAAGATGACAATAGTACAATAAACTGATTTCCAATTCGCAAATCTTGAAGAGTCGATCATCTTCTCTGATAATGTTTTGTAGTTCTTTCTCTTTATTTTACTCTGTGCGTCCTCTCTGCTCTGATCTATGAGCATAGTAACAATATGAAGAAATGAGACATAATAATACCAGCAAAATTCTCTGTCTACTTTTCCAGTTTGTTTGGAATGCTGCTTATCATTTTTCTAAACCGTCAGTAAATGTACAGAAACCCTCCAGTCTGATTGTATATGGTGCAAGAAACCAGCTTGATGTTTTCTTTCCTGAATTCTCCTCAAGACTGAAATCTCTTTCGATAAATGGAGCTTATGAAGCAATTAGTCTTCGAGATACACCTCCAAAGCCATTACTCTTTAAAGATCTACATCTTTATACTGAGAATATCCCAACTGTGAACAGGTTTTTGCTGGCAAACCCTAAGAGCTTCCTTCTGAACGAGGATCTGGCGAAAGCATATGGAGTATCTTTTGAACGTCTATTCGCCATTTTCAACAAATACAAAGATCAAAATCCTAAATTCAAATATTACCTCGATAATCCGTCTGAAATCATCCATGATCTATCTGTTCTAGCTTACATTCTTCCTGTTATCTATTTGGCAGAGTTTAGACCAACGCTTGGGGTATTAGGACTGCAACTAAATGCCAGAAGTGTTAAAATGATAGAAACAAAAGATTTAAGATTTCAAAATCCTTATGAGACAGTTAAGGATGTTTATCCCTATTATAAGGGTATTCGAGATAAAAGTCTTTATCATGGAGGCTTTGAAAAGAAAAGCGCAAAAATGCTAATGATTCATCAGCAAAAAGAATTTCCTATGAATAGAAAACTTAGATCGTTGCCTGGGAAGGCAGAGTTTGAGCTCTATTATTCCTCTGAGTTCGCTATAGCAAGTGATCAAATCATAACCAAGGACTCGAAGCCAGAAGAGTTCAAGTTAGTCCTTTTTATTGTCTATTTCTTGGCTCTTGTAATAATATTTCTTTAGATTTTTCCAATACGGAACACAATGGTCCTTGGCGCAGCTCGATCAACAGTGTTCTGATAATTTGTGGTTTGTCTTCGATGCTCCACCAAGTGTAAGCAATCACCTCTCTATGGTTGACTAGAGTAACATTTTATTTCTTAGCTAATTTTCGCAGAGGATAGCCACATAGAATTTCCGCTCTATTCAAGAATTGTGAATTCCTTGAAATCAGAGGACTTCGAGTCCACGTTGATGTACTCTAATTCTCCTGAAGTTCAAAAGGAAAGACAGAACATCCTCAAAGCTAGTCGTCAGAGTGGAAGGTTCCAGGCATCTTCAATTCAAGAGGCGGGATTCAGGCAACAACAAGAATCCGTTGATCGTGCTGCTTCAGAGTCAATTAAGAGAGAATCATCTAAGGAAGATCTCTTTAGACAAAGAATTCCTACCACACCTCAAACACAGCGATCCATTCAATCCTCATCTTCTCCCTCTCGATCATCACCCAACTCATCATCATCAAGAAAAGATTTAGAGAACGAAATTTTAGACTTCGATAAGAAGATCAAGGAGTTAACTGATCGTTTCTCCAAAGGTGGAGGTGATGATGATTTCGATGATGAATTGTTAAAACGATTTGAGAAGAAAGACTCGAAACAAAAGAAGGACCAAGCTCTTAGTGAAAGACCGAAGTCTAATGCTCGATCGAAGGATGACGAAGATGTTGATGATGATATGCTTGATGAGTTTTTCAAATTTTAACTGTGATGTAATATTATAAATACTCTCGTTATTAGAGTCTGCCTTCCTCCAAGGGCAGAAAGAAGCCCCACTTAATTACAATGCGATTTGATTATTGTTGTTGTTATTCAGAATGTCGAACATAAGAGAGAAACAAGCTCCTCGATCTTCTCACACTCCCTCGAGAAGTGGAATTGGATTAGATATGGATGAGTGGGAAGCTCCAGAAAGGTTGAGCACAAGTATAAAGCGCACTAATAAAGCTTTGTCAACTCCTGCCTCAGGAAGAACAACTGTAGAGTCAACCTCTACCAACAAGAGACTTGCTTCAAATGAATGGGAACAAGTGACTCCTTTACGAGAGAGTAGCAAGTCAGTGGGGGATAGTAGTACTCTGTCAACTGCTTCAAATCGCTCTCGCACAGTGTTAAACTCTAAACTCCTAGATAGACTAGGATTCACCAACATTCCAGAAGAAGTTAGAGAAGAAGAAAATTATCAACCTAATAAATATGATCCTGATGAAGATGATGAAGAATTTGATCGAGATTTCTATCTTTCTGAGGAAAATCAGACTATGGGCATGGAAGAACATGAACATTCACGATTTCTAGGTGATGAAAAGAAATTTCGTGAAAAAGAAGAAGAATTAAGATTAAAACGTTCACGTGGTACAGCAAAGATTATTGGTATGTCAGCAAAGCAAAGTCAACTACATGCTGATCAAGAAGCATGGGAAGAGAATCGCTTATTACAGAGTGGTGTAGCAGAGATGAGACATCGTCAGACAGCTTTTGATGATGATGAAGATAATCGTGTTACTTTAATTGTACATAATGTTAAACCTCCTTTCTTAGATCGGACGGTCAACTATTCCATGCAACAGACAACAGTGTCAGTGGTGAAAGATCCTACGTCAGACATGGCACTCAATGCAAAGAAAGGGTCCGCTTTACTCAAAGAAGTTCGAGAAAAGCGCGAGGTAATGAAAATGAGGAAAAGGTTTTGGGAATTGGGAGGATCGAAGATGGGAGATATCATCGGAGTCGCTGCACCAACTGAAGAGGAAGAAGGAGTGCCGCATGAAGGAATAGCAGTGGGCGACCAAAATTACCACGAGAGAGAAGATAATGAAAATGGAGATGAAATTGAAGATGCTGTGAAAAGAAGAAGTGACAGAACCGAAGACGAAGAGGTAGTGGATTATCGTAAGGACAATGCCTTCTCCAAACACATGAAACAGATGAAAAGTCAACCACAGAGCACGTTCGCAAAAAGTAAGACAATCCAAGAGCAACGTCAATATCTACCTGTGTATGCAGTGCGAAAGCAGCTTTTAGAGGTGATTCACGATCATCAGATGGTTGTTATTGTGGGTGAGACAGGTTCTGGTAAAACGACACAACTAACCCAATACCTTCATGAGGAGGGATACACTGACTACGGTATGGTGGGATGTACACAACCACGTCGTGTAGCCGCAATGTCAGTTGCAAAAAGAGTCGCAGAGGAGATGGATGTTGAATTGGGCGAAGAAGTTGGTTACGCCATTCGATTTGAGGATCTGACGACTGAAAAAACTGTTATCAAATATATGACTGATGGTGTTTTATTAAGAGAATCTTTACGAGAAAGTGATTTAGATTCATATTCAGCTATTATTATGGATGAAGCTCACGAACGATCACTTCATACGGATGTGTTATTTGGTATTCTTAAACAAATAGTGAAAAGAAGGCGTGATCTGAAACTTATTATTACATCTGCTACTTTAAATGCAGAGAAATTTTCTCAATTCTTTGGTGGAATACCAATCTTTCGTATTCCTGGTAAAACATTCCACGTTGAAAAATATTATATAAAATCTGCTTGTGAAGATTTTATTGAAGCAGCTGTAAAACAAGTTTTAACAATTCATTTTTCTTATCCTGCTGGAGATATTCTTGTTTTCATGACAGGACAAGAAGATATTGAAGCAACATGTCAAGTGATTGCTGAGAGAATTGCATCTTTAGCTGAGAGTAATATGAATACAAATAATCCAAATGCTATTCCTCCTCTCTTACTACTTCCTATGTACTCACAACTCCCATCAGACTTACAAGCAAAGATCTTTGAAAGTAATGAAAATCAGATTCGAAAATGTATTGTATCGACGAATATTGCTGAGACTTCTTTAACTGTGGATGGAATTAAATATGTCATTGATACCGGTTATTGTAAATTAAAAGTTTATAATCCAAAGATTGGTATGGATACCTTACAAGTTTGTCCAGAATCACAAGCAAATGCGAATCAGCGAGCTGGCAGAGCAGGGCGTACAGGTCCTGGTTACTGCTATCGTCTGTTTACAGAGAGACAGTTCGTTACAGAGATGTTAGAAAATCAGATTCCCGAGATACAAAGAACGAACTTATCTAACGTCGTGCTTTTATTAAAGTCGTTAGGAATTCATAATCTTCTTCAATTTGACTTTATGGATCCCCCACCACAAGAGAATATTATGAACTCAATGTACCAGTTGTGGGTGTTAGGAGCTCTTAATAACCAAGGAGAACTCACTGAACTTGGAGGGAAAATGGTTGAATTCCCATTAGACCCACCTCTTGCAAAGATGTTAATTTATTCTCAACAATGTTCTTGTACAAATGAAATTCTAATAATTGTATCGATGTTATCAGTTCCTAATATCTTCTATCGACCTAAAGATCGTGAAGAAGAAAGTGATTCTGTAAGAGAGAAATTCTTTATCCCTGAATCAGATCATCTTACTTATTTAAATGTATATCAACAATGGAAAGTCAATAATTACTCGAATAAATGGTGTAATGATCATTTTGTACATTCAAAATCAATGAAGAAAGCACGTGAAATTTTATCACAATTATTAGAAATTATTCAAAAACAAAAACTTCCAATCTCATCATGTCAAGAAAGATCTTGGGATCAAATTCGAAAAGCCATTTGTTCTTCATATTTCTATAATTCAGCTCGTGTCAAAGGAATTGGTGAATATGTAAATCTTCTTTCTGCATTACCATCTTCTCTTCATCCTTCGTCCGCCTTGTTTGGGTTAGGATATACCCCTGACTATGTTGTATATCATGAGCTTGTTATGACAACGAAAGAATACATGTCTTGTGTGACTGCTGTAGAAGGTGAGTGGTTAGCAGAGCTGGGTCCAATGTTCTTCTCTGTGAAGGAATCTTATCAAAAGAGAAGTATCTTGCAAAGCGAGCATCGTAAGATGATCCAACAACAAATTGATGAAGAATATAAACAAGGAGTGTCTGGTGGTTTGAAGCGGAATCCAGGGAGGGGAATCGATGAAGAGGAAGAGGATGAGGAGAGTATGAAGAAGAGAAGAAAGATTGAGGAAGCGCAGTTGTCGAACTCAGTGACGAAGGCTCCGAGCTGGCTGGTGAATAGCTTATTGAGAAAGAAATCTCAACAGATTGTGACACCCGGATATCGACCAAAGCCATCATAAGTTTGTAAGCCGTTAAGACGGTTGGGAAACAGATAGATGTAAGATTTAAGTTAAAATCGAAAACTGTAGGGTTTCTCAAACTAGATTCGATTCATTCAGCTCCGAGTCCCTGAACTATGCACATCAACTATTTATTCATTCATATTTTTTCTTCTTTTCGGCTCTCGGCCTATTCTTTCATCTATGAACTGAATGTAACGCAACTAACCTAAAGTCATTACTGGTTTCATTTACTATTCGTCACTTAGTCCATCCTTCTTCCATCTCTTTCTCTAAGTTTTTTCTCTTTTTTTTGTTCGTATAAATATGGCCACAGAAATAAATCCTGTGACGTGAGGCTTCTACTGTTTCTACTATTTTCTCTTTAGACTTCATAAACGTCATCATATGCTTGTTTTTTATTTTGAATTTCAGCTGCTGCTTCGCTCCACAAATTATCGTCATCTTCCTCTTCGACATCGTTCCCAGATGATGTTAATCCATCGTGAGGAGAATCAAGATGATGGGAAGAGTTTGGGAACTTCATTTCGTTTCCATCATCATCAACGATCATATTGTTGTTACTTCTCAATTTTTCGTACTCCGCTAGGACATGTCGAGCATACTCATCTGGATCCTCTGTATTATCTACAATTATCATTAGAAAAAATGAACCATCGATGGTAGTTTGGTAACTTACTTTGATTATCATCTTCATCCTTCACCATATCCTCAAAACTGTCCGTCTCAAATAAAAGATCATCATTACCATCATCGAATAATCCTAATCCATCATCATTATTCGAGAGGTTATCGGCTCCAAGAGCTGACTTTGGAGTCCGAGCTTTTCGTGGTCTCTTATTACTATTTTCAGATTTAGGGACGTATGGACGCTTCTTCTTCTCAACGAGATTTGCTTGGACGAATGACTGGAGCTTTCGGAGGGTGAGGGTATCAAGTGAATCAATTGGGACCTCGACAACGCCTTCACCACACTGAGGCATCGCTTCTTGTATTATTGCGAGAACTCTTTCCATTTTCTCTGCTGGAAGTTTATGTATTTGGGCGACTAATACCTTCTTCTCATCAAAGCTCAAAGGATTCTGTGCCGCTTCTTTCGTCTCATTTAACCGTTTACTAATCTCAGACTCCTTCACGACAGTGCGAAGTTGTTTCAATTCATCTTGCATGTTCGCTATTATTTGTTGCATTTCTAGGATCTTCATAGTACTACCATCGACTGCAGCAGGAGGTAAGTTATATTGAGCGGTGAACTGTCGTGGACCTGGAGGAAACTTTCCAGCTCTTCCCGCTGCAATTACATCCTTGCTTTTGCTTCTTTTAATTCCACTCAGCTTGCTACCGCGGGGTGTTGTTTCCTCCATCATTGAGGCTGGATCTAACTGGGTGACTAATACTCGAAATTTATCTTCGAACTTATTGGAGATTTCTCGCGCAGCGATATGGACCAAGCTATCTTTGGCCTGATTGTATGTTATAGCGTTACGAAACACGAGTCTCATGTGTTCAGCGAAACCATTTATACTATCATATGCACCTGTCTCGATATTCTTTCTTATCGTGGAAAAATCCATGGGAAATTTAATGATCTTTGGGTAATCTGGGATATTATATTTTACAGGATCTACTGGCTCTAGGAACCATTGAGCTTGCGGTAGTTTAGATAAGTCTTTCAACAAATCTGCGCATTTCTTCATTCCTGGGCCCAATCGATGACTTCGCTCGCTTCCATTGGCGGCAAGAGAAACAGATGATGAGGATGGCTTGATGCTTTCTCTTGGAGTTGCTTTTGTTGCTGGCGCTTTTTGCAATGGATCATGATACTCTTTGAGAAGGCTAGACTGCTTTCGAACCCTTGCCGCCCCTTCTCGAGGTGTCGAGATTGGCTCAGGTATTTGTTCTTTAGGTATTCCAATTTCCTTCTTTCGATCTTCTTTTTTCGTCGAGGGAGTT
This sequence comes from Poterioochromonas sp. DS, assembly GCA_015145745.1. Taxonomy (NCBI): domain Eukaryota; class Synurophyceae; order Ochromonadales; family Ochromonadaceae; genus Poterioochromonas; species Poterioochromonas sp. DS. The sequence goes on from VKHI01000013.1 coordinate 96,242, forward strand.
ACTGCAGCTTTCTTTTGGGAGGCAGGTAGTGGTACTAGGTAAAAGTATTCTCGATAGATATGAACAAGTCCTTCATTCGTCAAAGTTCCTTGCAGATTGAACTTTCCTAATCGATTATGACCTTGACCCTGGATCGTAAAACTTCCATCACCTCGTGAAAGAAACTTCATGATCATATCTTTGTCGTCAATCTTCACTGATCCCTTTAATGGAGGAGGTTGTTTTATAAGGAACCAACCTTGGTACTTTCCATTGATAGGAAAAAAGGCACTATCGGAGTCTGCTTTCACTAATTTGAATTCGAATTCGCTTGATTGACCTTCTATTTCATGTGCCTGATCGGACATTGCCCATCGTCCTTTACACGTAACAATCCCACCCGAATAAGTCATGGTACCTTTGAGACTCGGAATTAGAGCAGGGGCCGTAGGTGTAGCAGGCTCGTTACTCAATTCCATCTACAATTCGAAAATTAATAAACAGTTTGAAGGAGTGAGAGCGTGAGTAGTACCTTGTCGGAGGTGAAATCGTCTTTAGACTGTGTAGAGAAATCAGTTGAACCAAAACTGTAAAAAACAATATTAAGACAGTTCAGAGCATAGGAGTGTTTCCAACTACCTTTCAATATGATCATCAGAAGCAGTAAATGAATTAGAAGGCATTATTTCAACAGGGTTCGGACCCAGTTCCATAATAGCAACTCAAAGATTGGATGATATTTCAAATCAAAGTAAACATGCAAAAGACAAACAAAACAAACAAAACTCCTTTAGGAAAGATAAATTACTACAAATCAATTCTGAAAGGAATATAATCGTAGTAATTACACAATGTGTAATCTTAGTATGTACAAGAAAGATGAGATCTTAATTCAAATAAATGTGAGATGATCTCTCTCTTATTTCGTTAAGATAGATCTAAGGAGTGTTTAATTACAGCAGTATGGATGCGTTGCACCTCAACAACCAGTAATTTGAATAAAATTGTGAAAAAAAGAATCTCAAGAGATTTTTGAAACCGCCTTATTCAAACACCACGCATTCAAAAGCGACAAGTCCCCTGTCTTCGCAGTATCTTAAATCGACATTCCCAGGTTTTGATCCCTCTTTCCCGTCTTTCTCCTCCCTTTTCAGTGCAGGGGGGAGTCCCGGTATCTTTGAAAGTCAAAGAAAAATATCGAGAAAAGCATTCCTCATATTTTAAGAAAACGATAAAAACGAAAGAGTTCGATGTAAATTGAGAAAAGTCGACTTATTTTTGGTGTCTCAAAAATGAAGACGTGCAATGTTGAAATTAAAATGTTGAAGTCAATTTCAATTGGAATCTTACGAAGACTTCGAAAATGAACTTTTCTAATCTAAAAATAAATCATACACAAGTCAAGAAAAAAGTGGCACGGCACTGTATTTCTGCTTGAATCCTAACACTAGTGAAGAGATCGATAACCTACAAAAATAGTTGACAAAACTCTTAATCGGACTTCTTAGGCTTCTTCTCCTTCTTGTGCGCATCACCAAAGATAAACTTTCCAACAGCAAACTCCACAAACAGGTACAAATAAGAACCGTAAATGGCGAGACCAGCCGTTAAGTTGGAGAGAGCGTTCTGGCACTGTCCTGGGGCATAAATGCTTCCGCCATATAAATAATAATAACATGATGCACCAACAATAACACAGCCAATAATCATTTGAGTAATCTGCATCATAGTAATGATCCAAGTAGGGAACCACTTTGGAACCTTCTTCACTGCTTGCAAGTAAAAGTAGAAGTACATAACAGCGTGAACGGTGTAGTTCATAGCAACGAACCAAAGACCAGCTGCAGCCTTGGTGACATATGAATTCCAACAATAGAGTAACACAGTTACGTGATGATACCAGTGGAGGAAGATTAAAGGCTTCTTTCTCAAAACGATGAAGACAGTGTCACCTAACTCAGGGATTTTCGATAAAATGAAGAGCACTACGGCTAAGCCACAGGCTCCGCCACCATAAGCTGAATAGACAGACTCGCAAACACATTCTTCGAAAGGTTTTGTTGCAATTCTGTGAAGTAAGTGTGGGACAGTACGAATGACACCGTAAGTACTGAATAGGGATAATCCTAAGTTCCACCAGGCTAAAGGTCCAACAAGATCAAAAGGCTTGCGATCTTTCATGTAAATTTGACCATAATAGCAGAAAAGTAAATATGCTACGACCGCCACAACTGGAACTAAATAGTAGTTGTAGATCATAGTGTGAAGAAGTGGGATAGGATCATAGTCTTTCTCAAATTGAGTGTAGAATGAAGAAATTTGTGGGTAATGATGATATAACTAAAGAAAGAAATGTAAAAAGACCAGAATCATCATAAATGCGGCAGATACTTACCTGAAGCATAGAAGTACCATTTACATGTGTAGCATCGGAATAATGTCCGAATTGAAAATCCAATTCAAATGGTTGATGTTTAAACGACGACATTTTTTCAACAAAGAATAACAAGATTAACGAATATCAAATTGATGAATTTGAGGAGATTGTATTGATTATTATTAACCAGTAGAATCTTTCTAGATGATGGGTGTGTTAAAGATTTTCTGATGGTTTCGAGTCACTCACTGTCATCACACCACCCCGCAGCACCACTCGCCCCACCAACCACTCAAAACTCAACACTCTCCTTCATTTCTTCAAGAATCGCGTTTTTAGAAAAACGCGTTTTTTAGATGAAAATTGGGCAGAGGAATTTTGTGCAGGTGTGTTGGAAGAACAACTCACGTTGTTGTACTTTTATCCAGAACTTCTCTTTCAACATTGAAAGGATGTTTTCCTATTCTCTCTTCACTTTTGTGCTGTGCTTTGTAGTGGTTCAACCATTCCATGTAGGATTGTTCTCTCGAGCTTTTCGACCGATTGTTTCAAGCATCAAAGTTCCCAATAGCAGACTGCGTGCTGTCACAACAACTGCTCCAGATGTTACCATCCTAACCGCGGAGCCTGTTCTTACTCGAACAGATCCTGTAAAGCTCCTTCTGGAGTCCGAATTCTGTCAAGTATACGCCAATGCAACGGTCCTCGCTGCTATTCAAAACATGAATGTTATGAACAAAGGAGGACTTCTAGTGGTGAATGAAAATAACACTCTCGCAGGTATCTTTACTGAAAGAGACTTTATCGTTAAGGTGCAAGATCCCAACAGATCAATCAGTGAGACAATTGTTTCCACTGTTATGACACCCGTCAGCAAGCTTTTTGTTGCTTCTCCATCAACTTCACTCACTGACTGTCGCCAAATTATGCTTTCTAAGAACGTGAGACACTTACCTATTGTGGATTCTAACAATGCACCTGTTGGTATTGTCTCGATGAGGGATATTATTCGAGCGTTGCAACTGGAAGACCTTCGGAAAAGTTCTGCAATTCTCTCAGGTGATACATTAGATCAAATAGAAGAGCAATTCAAAGATCGCGCTAACTCATTAGCTCTCAGTGAAGAAGGGAAGAAGCAAGATATTCTGCGTTCTGGATTTGTCTTCCTTGCCTCTACCATCTTAGTGGGCATAGTTCAAGGTGACTGGATTAGACAGCACGAATATCTTGCAATGTGGGGGACTTTTATTCTTGGATATTTAGGAATTATTTTTGAAACTACCTTCGAATTCAATAAAGCTGGTATTGCCTTGATTATGTGTACAGTATTATGGACTATTTTCACTAGCAGTAGCTCTCTTACAGGTGTTGATCCAACTTCCGCCATGCATTTACTCTCTGAAAAAGTATCAGAAGTTTCTGAAATCGTCTTTTTCATCCTTGGTGCTATGACCATTGTTGAGATTGTTGATTCACATCAAGGATTTAAAGTTGTAACAGACAAAATCGAATCAAATTCTAAGAGAAATCTGATGTGGGTTATAGGAATTTTAACTTTCTTTATGTCTGCCATTTTAGACAACTTAACCACTACTATCGTCATGGTCTCATTAGTCAAGAAGTTATTACCAGACATTGATGACCGTAAGTTGTTCGGTGCTTTAATCGTGATTGCTGCGAATGCTGGTGGCGCTTGGACACCAATCGGTGATGTCACCACAACCATGCTTTGGATAAACGGTCAAATTTCAGCGATCCCAACCATGACCAATTTATTCTTTCCTTCACTTGTATCAGTGATAGTATCATTATTCGCATTGCAGAGATTCATCCCAGCTGAAGCACCAGTCCCACCAAAGAAAAATGTCGATAAACAGCTTGCACCTCGAGGACAATTAGTTTTTACGACAGGCATTCTTGGATTAGTTTCTGTCCCTATTTTTAAGTCAATCACTGGATTACCTCCTTATTTAGGCATGTTAGCAGCTCTCGGTGTTATTTGGTCTTTAACAGATGCGATCCATGCAGGTGAAGGTAGAGAGAGTCTCATGGCACCTGCAGCATTGAAAAAGATCGATACTTCAGGAGTTCTGTTCTTCCTTGGTATCTTGCTTTCAATTGGTGCTTTAGACTCGGCAGGTGTCTTGCGGAATTTAGCAGAATTTTTAGATCAAAATGTGCCGAGCGAATCTATCGTCGCAATGTTGATTGGTCTCGCATCTGCTGTTATTGATAATGTTCCGTTGGTAGCTGCAACCATGGGAATGTATGATTTGTCAAAAGTTGCGCCAGATTCCTCATTGTGGCAGCTGATAGCATATTGCGCAGGAACAGGTGGTTCTTTACTTGTAATTGGTTCAGCTGCAGGAGTTGCTTTGATGGGATTAGAAAAAGTAGATTTCCTCTGGTATGCGAAGAAAATTACTCTGCCTGCTGCTGCGGGCTATTTCGCGGGAATCGGAGCCTACCTTGCTCAAGAGGCTTTGTTGCATCAAACAAATCTTCTGAATAGTTTGCCGCAAATCTCCTCCATTTTGCCTTAGTGAAAGAATAGAACTCATTTTCCTTGCAGCAAAAGAACGAAAGTTTCTTCACCAATTTTCAATGGTTCTTAGATTCTATCTAAAGTTGTGTAATTTATTGCCCTAAATGCACTAAAAACTAATTAATTTTGAATTTTTTGCCTTTGTTTGATATAGGACCTAACTCTTTCATCATGAAGCGAAGGGGTCTCGGCCTTATGACGCTGAGGATGATAATATTACAAAATATGAAGCTGAAGGAAGATGAGACCAGAACCTGAAAATTAACCCAATTAGTCCTCTGGCGTAGAGAAAGAATTACGCAGGAATTGTGTCGTTATTCTTACCCCAATCAATACCAATTGGGGATTAAAAAGAATCAAAGAGAGGAGAAGAATAGAGAAGTTTGAAGAAGTAATAAAACTAAGTGATAAAAGAACCCAAGAAAAGCCACACTGCCCTAGCTATTACACAAAACACACAGAATTAAAAACATAATTGCAAAGAGTCGTTGAGAAAATTGAATTAATAGAGTGAAGCACCCGACGCTCTCTATCAAATTTATGTCTCATCGATCTTTACGGATCAATAAAGAAAAAAAGAAATTATCTCTGTTTGGCTTCTGAATACGTATATCTAAGAGGCAATTAACAAATGTACAAAACCTTAAAGATGAATGAGAACCAAAGCTAAGGTTATTAATCCTCTAATCTGTTTCGGCACCTTCCATGAAGATTAATTGATCAATAAGGGATATGTAATGCGCCTTTCCTTCTCCTAAAATTGCGCGGACTCGAGCAATCTTCTTTGCCTCAAAATCATCATCGTTTAAATCTCTTCCATTATCATAACCTTGGGACTCCTAATACATAAAAGAAATAAATCAACTTAACTAGGTAGACAAGAATGTCTTACCATCTCATGCTGCTTCATAAAGGAATATGCATCCATGAAAGCATCACGTCCAAGAGCCTCCATGCATCTCTGTCGAAGTCTTTCAATCCTATCCGAGAGTTTTCCTGACGGAGATGGAGCGTCCTGCAAACCTCCGTAGTGAGGGTTTGCACTTTCAGGTTTGATTCGTCGTACTGTTCGATCTGCTCCTTCCATTTGATTGTAGTAATCGTCCAAATTCGTTGCAATACTACCGGGTTTATTATTTTGGTATGCTCCTTTCAACTTAGAGCTTCCTCCTTCATCAAAACTCTCCTAAAAAGCAGTAAAAATTATTCCTTGATGTACAAATAATAATTACCTCATATTCATCAGATTCCTCGAGATCATACAAATCTTCGTCGTCCTCTTCGTCTTCTTTCACAACTTCTCGTGGAATATTATTCTGATGGTTATCTTTGCTGCTGACTGGTGCTTTAACTTCTTTCCCCCTTGTTGGTAACCGCGGACCGAGGAAAGATTTAGTCTCTTGCAAGGTACGTCGAAGTTCTTCAACTCGGAGAGTTGCAAAATTTAACTCAGCTCGTAATTCCTCTTCTCTTCGATGAAGGTCTTCTTCTTCCTCATCGAGATTTGCACCACCCTTTTGAAACAACTCTTCTTCAGGATCACTATCGCTTCCATCATCATTGAGCTGGGTACTAGATGCGCTAGATTTATTGCCATCAGGATTAACAGAAGAACCACGACCAGAGTTCCTCTTCTCAGAATTCCCTTCTGATTCGTAACGAGATCCTTTGCCTCTGGTCGCTTCTTCTAAACGATCAGTTAGCTCCTCCGAGTCCATCTTCTGCCCTTTTCGATTCCTTCCCTGACTATCGAACTCATAACGAGGAGTCTCTTCATCGCCATAAGGATCACTAGATCGATTACGATTCAGTGGAATACCACCATTCGCATGATTGCCAGCAATATGGTCACCATATACTTTATTTCGAAACTCATTTTGAGCATTCGCTCGAATGCGACGGTTTTCGAACTCAGCTTCACGCAACGCATCTAACCGCTCTTGTTCTTCTTTTGCTTGTTTTTCTTGTCGTCGAAGGTAGACTCTTTCTCTCGCTGACATGTACTCTTCTCCTTTTTCTTCCGCACGAGGGTTACTATTTCGATTTAACTCCAATTTCCCTAACTGGTCATTCATATTATCCAATTTCGATTGCATGATATCCATCTGCTCGCGACGTCTTTCATCGAGACGCTGTCTCTCTTGAGCCCTTTGTTCTTCTCGAATGCGCTCGCGTTCAGTTGCTCTTCGATCTAACTCCAACTTATCTCGTTTTAATTGTTCGATTTCTTCTCTTTGGCGTTCTCTTTCTCGCTCCCGTTGAGCTTCACGCTTTGCTCGAGCAGCTGCTTCTGCTCGTTCTCTCACTTGTTCCATCCGCATTCTTTCCTCCTGTTCCTCGCGAAGCTTTGCCTCTTCTCTTAACCGTGCTTCTTCGCGTGCTCTTGCTTCAGCGCGCACTTCCTCACGACGACGATCCTCAGCTCGAACACGTTCAAGTCTCATTTGCTCTTGCTGTTCTTGAAGGCGCTTTCTCTCATCAATTGCCTTCTTCTCTCTTTCTATACGTTCTCGTTCTCGGTCACGAACGGGCTCTCTGTCCTTTTCTTCGCCAAACGTTCTTCGTCGACCTCCTGCAGCACCACCTCCGACTGCAGGTGGAGTATCATAATTACTAGCGGGTAGTTTGTCCCGAGCTTCTTTCCTCAGTGCTTCATTACTTACATTTCGATTTGGTGCCTGTTGCTGCTGAGGTGGGGGCGACAATTGCACAGGGGGAGCTGCTGCACCTGATGGTCGTTTACTGGGAGGAGGACCTCGTTGAGGTGCTTGTTGTTTATAAGGGTCGTTCCGGAGCTTAGCACGACTCTCACGCTCTAACCTTAGCTTTTCAAGAGCTGCCTCCACCATCTTCTTATGCTCTTGTTCTCTTTTCAAGGCACTTGCTTGCTCACGAGCTAATTTTATAGCTTCCTGATCGTCTTGCGGATTTCCCTTGGGCCTCATTGCTTCAGCCACAGCATCGGCCATATCCAACGAGTTTAGCTGCTGCCTCAAGGAAATCATATTGCTATCGTTATATGAATTTCCACTAACAGCTCCTCCTGCTGCAGCTTTAAAGACCATTGTACCTTCACCAATACTTGTGGAGGGACGAGAAGCAATGTCAACGAAAAAGTTGACAATATGCTTCTTGATAAAAGGTTTTCGCAAAATCTGATCCAAATCAGGTCTTTGCTGAGGATTGATCATCAACATTTGCGCAATTAATTCCCGTAAATATCGACTGTATTTTGCATGAATTGGTGGATATTTTCCTTTCACGATTTTAGTGGCGAGACCATTCAAAGAATTTGCATCAAAAGCGTGGTTCAATGTGGTCATTTCATACAAAACACATCCTAAAGCCCATACATCCGATTTATAACTATATGGTTTATTTTGAAAAATCTCGGGACTCATATCTACGAGGTTTACGACAATTAATGAATTGATAAAATACAATGGAGACTTACAATAAGGTGTTCCGATGCATGTTTGGGCGAAATCCATAGTTCCATCCAATACTTTCGAAATACCAAGATCTCCCAGAACTAATCTTCCATTTCCTAGCATGAAAATATTCTGCGTCTTCAAATCACGATGTAAAACTTTGTTGCTGTGCATGTAATGTAATCCTAAAGCTAACTGAACAAACCAATGCAAGATTTTACTCTCTGAGAACAAGTTTCTTCGAGCTGCTTTAATTTGCGAGGCAAGATCACCCTACAAATGACATGGGAATAAGAAGGAGTGAGACGGCAAATATTACAATTCTTACCCCATCACAGTACTCCATACAAATACAAAGACTCTCATGGTTTTTTGACAAGAAAGAATCAATGTATCCAACAATATTAGGGTGGTGCAATCTTTTTAATAGATCAACTTCCATTTTTGTTGCCTCCCTTTCCTTTTTGGGAATGTTTTTAATCTTAATAATTTTCACACAAACAAAATTGCGTTTGATCTTATCTCTCATCAGATAGACCTAGAAAAACAAAAGGAGAGAATTCACAAACATCTAATTTCTTTTAATAATACGAATTACCTTTCCAAAACTTCCTTCCCCAAGAATGCGAATTGGATCATATCGATCAATGCTCATGTTGCTTTAATATTTTAAACCAAAGGGAAAACACCAAAAATTGTTCGTTTCAAAAATCAATAAAATTAATCTATATTATCAACGGATGAATTGTCTGCACTGTTTCCAAAAGACTTGATGTATTTATATCATCTAACGAGGGATGGAATCGAACAAGAAGAGACTTTGTTGTTTTTTTTGAAACAACTCACCGGAAGCTAGGCTGGGTCTTTGGGTGTTTTATTTGCGCAACTAAGAAATAAAGAATCTGGGTATTTACGGATTAAGGCGATCACCCAAATTTCATGATGATAAGAGAGTAAATTCGAAAGACGAAGAGAGACCCTTTGTGACAATTTTTGATTGATCAGGAGCAAGTGAAACACATTTCATTCTGTTGAAACTCAATAAGAATCATTTATTAATAGTTTGGAGCCAGTGAGTTTTTAGAATTCGCGATTTTCATTGTGAAAAGTCTGGAAGAAGCCATTTAACTTCATTTTTCTGAAATGACTGAGATTGACAATGATAATCTTCAAAACTCTGAGCTGGAATGTCGAGTTTGTCGAATTGGAGGAGATGAGGATCGTCCTTTGTACACACCATGTAAATGCAGCGGATCTATTGGTTTAGTTCATCAGGATTGTTTGGAGGCGTGGCTCACTCACTCAAAAAAAGATACCTGCGAACTTTGTGGTGCGAAATATCAATTCGCTCCTCAATACGCTGAAAATACTCCCTCGATTATCCCACCATTTATTTTTATTCGCTCATTTCTGAAATTAACGGTATTTAAAGCACTACCATTCACTCTTCGCCTCCTTCTTGCCATCTTTATTTGGCTTGTATTAGTCCCATTAGGAACAACGGTCGCCTATTGTACATGTATGCGAAGGAATTTTAATATAAGTTGGAAGATGTCGACTTCTACTTTCGCTTCCACTGTATGTTATGGAATTGTTATTGACGCTGTCATGGCGCTCTCTATGCTCATAATTGTAAGCCAATTTTTTCTTTAAAGGTCTCACAACCTCACATCTTTTTTTTTCCATTAGATGTCGTTTGCTGATTTTCTTCGATTCCACTGGGCACCGATGAATAATAATGCGAATTTAAACAATAACATCCCTCGAGCTGCACCGGTTGAGCCAGCTGGTATCCCTCCTGAGCGACCAGAACCCGAGCCAGTACAACAACTTCCACAATTACCGATGCAAAATAATATAAATAACGACAGAGTAAACATGTTGCGTCAGAGAATTCGCCGTCCAGTTGGTGAACGAGTAGAACCGAATAACGCACGAACTGCTGAAAGACCTAAAATTCCACCTGAAACAGAATTTCCTCAACGCATTCGTCCGCAACATCTTCCCCCTCAACACCCTCGGTTTTCTCAGGAGAGAGTTCATGATGAGTCAACTGCATTTCGAATTCCTCATGAGATTTCGAATCGGAATGAGGTGATGAAGTCTGATTCTTCAGATGATTTATTCCCTGTAAGTTCTTTGGATGAAACTTTTCGTCACCATTTGGCTCGGAATTCTGATGGATCATCTGTTCCCCCTTCTCCTCAAAAGAAATATATCTTAACAGACTCTGATGGAATGGGCGAAGAAGAGAAAGAGTTCCATCGAATTATGAGCCGCGAATTTAATGATTGTGTTAGTCATGAAGAGGTTGAGCAAGTTATCTTGAAGCGTTCGGCAGAAGATGTATGCGATGAAGAATCAAGTGGGAGCGCTCCGAGTAGCAGCAGTAGTAGTAGTAGTAGCAGTAGTGCCAACACTGAAGACTTACTCGCAGAACTCGATCGTGGCAATCCTCGACAGAATAATAACGATTTTCATGGCGAAGAAGGTTTCTTTCTTAGTGATTCAGATTCCTCCTCGTCTGATGACGATGAAGAAGATGATGAGGACTTTGGTGTTGGAGGATTTGACCTTCGGTTAGAGATCGGTCTAGAGGTCGATGGTGGAGGAAACGCAGCGGAACCTGGGCTCAACAATAACAACAATAATAACTTAAACAATAATAACATCAATTTAAATAACGAAGATAATCCAGACGTTGGAATTGAGATTCGAATCGCTTTATTTGAACTACTAGGTTTAGAAGGTCCCTTTTATATAATGTTTCGAAATGCAGCGTGGCTCTTAGCCTTTAGTTCAGTTTATATTACAGTATTAGCTTTCTTTCCCTATATGATTGGAAATATTGTGATGAAGCTTATTAAGACGAAATTTTTGTCTGTGATAGCTTCATCCCTTCACAATAAATTACCACAATTAATTGAAGTCGTAAGCCCTGCCAGTCAATTATTTCATCCAATCCTTGAATTATTTTATGCTGTTTCCAAATTATCTCAAGAGAAAAATCCTCCTTTACAATTTATGGATTTGATTTATGTTGCAACGGGATATTTAACCATTTGTTTAGTTGTTTTTGTCTTTGATTTTGTTTTTTCACTTCTTAAACGACTTCAAGACAATCAAAATAATTCAAATCAAGGCATATTACAAACAATTTCAGTGAATATTTCTCAATTATCTTTAGTCATTAAAGTTGGTTCGTTATTAGTGGTTCGAATCTTTCTTCTTCCCATTACTTTAGGTTCTGCGATCTTATGCATACTTTCACATCATATTTTAGATTATACCAAAAAAGAATGGATTGAATTCTTAACATTTAATGGTGTTGGTGCCTATGCCTTAGCTTGGGTTGCTGGAATAACTTTCATGTTATCTGTAACAATCTCTGTATTACAATTAAGAGAAGTTCTTCATCCAACAATCTTTGGGAAGATTATTAAACCACAGGAAGCACATTCTGATTTAATCATATCATTAATTCATGAAAATGGTATTGTTCATGCACGACGTATATTTGTTTCCTGTTGTGTTTATGCATTATTGTTAGGATTATTAATCTTTTCACCAATATTACTTTATGAAAAAATGAACCATTATTTACATTGGAATGTATTCCAATTTCATTTTTGGTATTTTATTCCACAAATTCAAATTCCAATTGAATTATTATTAGGGCATATCTTATTTTTGTCGATTGTTGATAAGAATAAAGATATTATTGGTCATATTCAACATTATTGGTTAGTTTTCATATGTAATAAATTGGATTTAACAAGATTTGTGTTACCTTTACCAATGATTAAGAAAGTACGTAGTTATTTTTTAATTCTTTGAGTTTTCTTTTAACACGTTTGTATAGAAGAAGTCCGGAGAGAGTGGAAATAAGAGATCGCGAAGGAAAAGTCGCGGTTATAGCGAGGGGATTGAAGAACTTGAAAGAAATGATGGCCAAAAGGAAAGTGACGGCTCTTCCTCTCCTTCACCACCCTTGCCTGGTATTGAAGGAGAAGATTATGAGACAGGGAAACCATTACTAAGACCCCCAGCCGGTTGGGATATTCGATCATCACAGAATTCGGTAAGAAACCAGCGAGTGAATAGACTTTCTTTTAAATAATCTTTATGTAGACTCGTTGGGCTTGGGGAAATGAAGTTCCCTCCGCTTTAGAGAAAAATGTTGCACCACGCATTGCACCACATTATTATCTGTTGAAAACTTTCTTCTTGTTAATTATTTCTTTTATTCTTCTTCACCTTATAACTCTTTTTATTTTCACAGTACCTCTAACGATGGGACGATATCTATTCAGAGTGCTTTATCTCCCTCAATATCTTATCCATGATCCTTTATGCTTCATTATTGGAAGTTATGTGATGATTACAATGATTGTTGGTGTCTATAAACTTATTTTCCAATCCAATCTAATCTCAAATCATTTATTGAGATTTCATCCAGGATTATTGTGTTGTAAGTATTTATATTATTATGGTAATGTCTGCTCATGGTCATTCCTTGGAGCATGTAAGTTCTCTTTCATTTTCTATCTCTTGACCATCCTTCTGTTAACTTTTATTTCTTACTTTGTAGTGGTTCAAATTACTTTGCAACGACTTGCAAATTTCATGATTGTCGGAATGATGGTACATATATTAAGTAAATTATGGAATGTTGATTTATATCATGGATTCTTTACAACATTAACTTCTTCCTTTACTTCTTCGGACACAGTACTGAATATTGGAAGAATTGCTGTCACTGCTCCGTCAGTAATAGGAAGCAATGGAGTTAGTGGTATTGCAGGAATTGTTTATGATTTTACCATCTTTCAAATTCCTAATTACTTCTCCTCTCAATGCAAAACGTCATTTTGGCGTGATTTTATCTATTTATTGTTGAGAGCTTTCTCTTTCCTTCCAACGGGATTCATTATTTTAGAAACTTTTATTTATCAAATTCTTTCACCTGTTGGAATGAGATTAGCAAGATATCTTCAATTAACTTCAACATTAACATGGATTAACCAGTGTCAGATGCAAATGAATCGTCTAATTATCTTGATGAAAGAAGCTTTAGCACATAATCATCGGCATCACAATAATGCACCTCAAGGAGACGATATTCCTCAGAACGAACCAAACGGTCAGAGACCACACGCAGAACCACATCAGCATGAGGATCGCAACGAAGAAGATGAAGTCGCGAACATCGCGCGAACGATAAGTGATGATCGCCAGCACCGTTCACACCACCACATACACAAGTCTCATGAAACTAAAATTATTCAGCAAATGTACGAGGTTTATCTTCTCGTCTATTATCCTTTTTATCGAGACCTTGCAGTGAAAGGTTTCTTCTTCTTTGTGCTTCCAACGATTATCTTATCCAATCAACCAATTCTGCGCATTCTACATCTTCTCCCAATCACTGATTGGCTTTTGAGTCGAGCTTATTCAGAGGAAAACGAATTTGTTGCTGACTCCTCTGAACCTATCTCTTCTGGTGAGATTCTTTTTAGTTTTCGTATTCATTGGATGATTATGAGAGGATTGATTGCTTGCTATCTTGTATTAATCTTTTTCCCTTTCCTTCTCCAACCTCTTTACCAGTCATTTAGTAGCTTGTATAATAAGATTCGTGATGAGAATTATTTGGTTGGAAGAAGGTTATTAAATATTCATCAGCAAGCTTCAACAACCTCGCAGGTAAGGGAATAGCAAATCTTAGGGCGTTTCATATGTCTTTAGTCTCTCTAAATTGAATACAGGAACAAAGGAAGTAAAAAGGCGATAATACTATAGGGCGTAGTTACATGTGGGTGATGTAATAACCCTCTAAATAGGAAATGGAAATAGGTGAATCAAAGTGGTTAGTTATTATAGATCATATGTAAAACTGTTGATACAAGCATTGCGATATATGAAAGAAGCGATCTATCACATATTTGATTCGATTGAAAAGAATTGTTGTTTATAATATATAATCATTTTCATTCAAACAAACCTTATACTCCTCCTATTACCATCAAAATGTTTGGATCGTTTGATTAGATTTACATGGAAGCAAATGCAAAGGTGATGAGCAAATAACTGACTAAATTCTTTTTGATCTATTAGTTCATGTATTTAAATTAAAGACAATCATAGAGAAAGATTAACTTTCGATTCATTCTTATTTTCTTTGTGGGAGGAATTGATTGGATATGAGATAAGAAACGCCTCTTGTCCAAGATAAACAAATTCCCATTCATTATCATAGTAGAGAATTCGATAAGAATGAGACACATCATCATAGGCATTAATGACACCTGTGTAAGTGCAGAAATCATCATGCCACCAAACTTGTATCTCGTGACTTAAAAGCTTCTCTTGCTCTTTGTGTAAGCAGCGAGTGCAAACCCAAGACCAACATCTTTGCTCTGTTTGAGCTATCAACGATATTGAGTTCGCTTGTCTTCTGCCTTTCTGACCCATTTCGACTGTCTCAATCTCAGGGGTAGCTTCTTCCTTTACTGTTGGTAAAGACGGGGTCTCAGCTTTGCCTCTCCGAGAAGATCGAGTAATCTTTGGGGAAATGGTGTGTGATGGAGTCGAAGTTCTTGATCCTTTCGTTGATGCACTTTCATCAAGACTCGTAGACTTTGCCTCTGCTTGCTCGATAGATGGATCTTCAATCTCCATGGCTTCTGACAGGGCAGAAGGTTCTTTGCTCTCTTCGAAAGTTAGACTAGCGGCAGGCGATGCAATAGATTGAAAGCGCTTGCTTCTTCGACGAAATTCAGTTTCGCTTTCTACTTGCATCTGATTAGAATCAATCGCCTCATTTTTGACAAGTGGTGAATTGGCTTCAATTTCCATCTTCACTTGCACTTCTTCAGAGGCTTGTGCCGTGCTTTCCTCCTTTATAATGGATGGGAGAGCGTCTGGAAGCTTCATTTCTTCTGGCCAATTCATAATTTCATACTATTCGAAAAATACAATAAGAACGACAACTATGAAAGAGCAAATACAAAGCGTACCTGCAATCGACAATGATAGCACGTGAATATTTTGGCGTTAGGATTATGAACAGTTTTCTCTTTATTACGGTTTGCTTTCTCATTCTCTTCTTTGACAGGAATCACACTACTTCTCCTTCGTGTTGTACGTGATTCAGCAATAATTGATTTTTTGCCTTTTGTTTGGGAGTTTTCATTCTTTATTGCCAATAATTTTGATTGAATATTGATAGGTTTCCAAGAAGAGGTCAGCAGTGACCATGACTTCGTCTCCAACATTCCTTTACTCTCTTGAAATAATTTATCTAATAACTTAGTATCTTTCCAGGTAATATTATTTGGTGCTGTAACAGCACGAGCATTATTTAACATCAAATAAAAATCTTTTGCAAAAGAAGCGAAATTATGATAATAATGATGATGTAATTTTTCTCTCATAATATTAATGGTCATAACTCTTCTTACACTATCATCATAATCGGGAATTAAATCATATGGTATATCATTAAAATCATCACATAAATATCTTCCATTTTCTTCAACCAAGGTTCGTTCTCTGGAAGTATAAGATAAGCTTGATGGAAGAGCAGAAGACTTTCTATGGCTGTTGTTAAGGGGTGAAAGCTTTGGAGAGTCTTGCTCTCTAAGAATTTCAGGTCTTTGCCTTTTTCCCTGTGATTTTTTAGTTGTGGAACCATTCTTTTTATTGTTCTGCTTTACTGGTGTTTTAAGTTCGTCCTGACCGCTAATGTGTTTAGGTACGTGTTCAGAGGAATAAATCAAAGCATAGTCTGGTGTGCGTTGAAGAATATAATCAGCAAAAGATAATTGTAAATGAATATCAATATCTTCAGAATGATACAGGAAATAAGCGGATAAGCACTCTAACATATCTTGAATCCATCTCTCTAAACGAAACAACTCATTATTAGGGTAGACTCTCCAATCTATAAGATTCATTTTAGTATCTAAATCGGTTGACCCATTATTTATTTGGAAAAGGTATTGATCAAAACCAAGGAGATCATTCTTTTGGGACGATTGCATCTCAGAATCAAAAGTTGGGAAGCGTTTTATCATCTCCCCGTAGAAACTTGAGTTTTCATGTTCTCTTATTTTCACTAAGAAAGATTCCGTTGTACCTTTCTCCTCTGCTTTCTTCGCTTTCTTTTTATCAGGCAAATCTTGATCACTATCTTCGTTTCCTTCCTCGATCTCGCTCTCCCCTTCAGAATCCTCTCCTCTGTGACGTTTCCGTCGAGAAGGTGTTGTATTTTTAGGCGTTCCTCGACGAGGTCTTCCTCGCCCTCTTACATGGACTTCTTCCTCCTCGCTTTCGTATTCTTCTTCTTCATCGATCTTTCCATCCAGTTCCTCTTCAGATGGCGAGCTATGCCCATCACTATCCTCGTCAACAAAGTCATCTTCTAAAGAATCAGAATCCGCATTTCTTCTTCCTCTAGTAGGCCTACCAACATTTCTTTTTCCAGCCTTGTTACGCTGGCTATTAATTTTGGATCTTGTCTGCTTTTTTGTAGAAGCTTTGACGGTTGTTGGAATTTCGTTCCGCTGAAATTTGACCTTATCGAATCGAAGCTCAAGATTGATTTTGTCATCGGGTTTTGTAACTTGAGACTTATACTCTTTATCATTTAACTTCATCATCTTGATTAAATTGGGTCCAATTTCTTGTGCAAATTTTTCCTCTGCACGACGATCAGCAAATGTTCCTGTCCTTAATTGGTCTTCGTTTGTATAAATATAATTCTTTTGATGCTTAATATACGATTTTCTATCAAGATTTGTATTTTTCTCTTTAATTTCAATCCCTGCAAAATAAACTTTGGTTAGCTTTTTTAAAGATTGATTTTTTCGTTGTTGAGAGCGCACAATATTGTACCAAGTTAAACCTACATCAGCCATTTCTCCATTTGATAGTTCAACCGGAACAGTAGTTGGTGTTGATTTCTTTTTTAATCTTTCAGATAGATAATCTAAAGGAACAAATTCATCGAAAAGTTCATCGTCGATTGATTCATCATCTTCCTCTAATTCATCGATTTCGAAACCATCTTCTTCATTTTCTTTCTCATCATCATCTTCCTCCTCTGATTCTCCACCGTTTGCTGAAGAAACTTTGGTCTTTCTGCCTTTAGCCTTATCTAACAGCTTTGATATCTTTGTTTGCATTAATTCTGCCTCAGTTTTGCATAATGTTCGCTTCAATTTCTCTCGCCGCACCAATGTGTCTAATATAATACGAGCTCGATCCAAGAATAAACGGAATCGAAATAATTCCTGCCCATCCAACCAGTACCCAGCAATAAAATCAACACCAACAGGAATGTGTTCCTGACAAAAAGCTTCCTTCATACCATTACGAACTCGAACAAATCCTTTGTTGCTTCTGGCAGCGCAAAGAGGATGGAAGAAAGAAGCACATCCGATACAACTGCATTGAATACATATTCCTCCTTTACGATTACAAATTGCACATTTTTGTTTCTTCCCTTCTTTCGAGATTAACCGAATATCAATTCTTTTTTCCGCAGTGATTTTCGCTTGTGCTGGAATCGACTTTGCACAGTACGGGTGAGCCCAAGTTCCATCCACAGTGTGGCAAAAGAAACCTCCTCTTCGAGGACATAACGCACAATGAACATTTTCATAATCAGATTCTTTGCAAACATTGCATAACCAACTACTGGAATCAAACGAAGAAGAAATTTCTGAGGATTTGCGGTATTCCATCCAACATTCACCATGCAAGGTTAGGTGACAATTCCTACACGAAACATAAGGTGATGGAGCTGGGGTAATTTTGCTTCCCAGAGTCGTAGCATCTTCAGCTCGTACGACATTATCGCTTGAGGGCGAAGGCGAAACATTTATTTCTTCAGAAAAAGGAACAAGTGAAGATTGATCCTCAGTGGAGTGGGTCTTTTGGACAAGGGCAGTTTCTAAAGGAGGAATTTCATTTAAAGCCTGGCTATTATATCCATTCCCAAAGATGTCGTTCGAAACAGGTTTCATACAACTTGCACAAATAGTGTCGCCATAAACGTCTGGTGGTAATTCTTTCGGTGCTGAAGAAGTTGTAGTAGCCTTCCGACCAGTGCCTTCTTTCTTTCTATTATATTTCTTTCTCTTCTTCTTAGCTTTTCCTGGAACTTGCTCTAAATCTCCTTCTTTTATTCGGTATTTATTTCGAAAGAGTCTAAGGGACTCTGCTGCGTTCACAGGATTCTCCGTTTCGCTGTGAGTATGGCAGCGAAACTGGTATTCTATTCCTGCAGGGTATCGCCCCTCCCTTTGTCTTGCCTCATAGCTCGGATCAGTAATAGTTGCCTTAATTGAAGCACCTGCAAACCATGCACACAAAGGATGGAACATATGGTTGCAAGTGACCAAAACAGAGTCATTTTCAGGTTCATTTTGACAGTAAGAACACGTGACTAAGAACCCGAAAGTCTGATGGCAATAAATACAAGCATTTTCAGAATAAAGATAATTGTTTCGTTTCTTTTCACGTTGTGTCGGGAACGGTTGAAAAACTAAACTGCTAATGTTAACAGGACTCATATCTTTCATGTCCATCACCTCCGCCTCACCAGACCACAAGGCGCAGCATATGTGGACCCATCGACCATCAGTCGTTGGTTTAATACCTCCATGATGTAAATTACATAAACAACATTTTACGGTTTCCTTCGCAACTACTGGATCTAAATCAACCTCGTCCAGCGTTAAGGCTAATTTTTCAATAAATTTGCAGCGGTCGCAGTAATAATCACCCTCAGGAATTTCGGCAATACCAAAACAAACTTGATGCATGGAAGCATTGCAGCCATCACAAAATACAATTCGATTATTATCAGAGCTTGTTCCATCAAAGCAACACATACAAAGACCATCTTCTTGAGCCTCTTCTTCATCATCGGCATCTGGAGAGCCGGCTTTTGGCCTGCCTTCAACCTCTAATGCCCAAGAAGGAGGTAAGGGTTCATCCTCACTTTTTATTACCTCATCACCGCGATGGTTGACACCTTTGTGAACTGATTGACTAATCTTCTTCCATATCTGTTGGTTCATATATTTATTATTAATTTCTTTCCACTCTAAATTATTTAATTGAAACTTTCCAGTTGAATCCAGCAAATCAGTTGTTTCAACAATACCTTCAGTAAAAGCTAAAATCGAATTTACAATTCGTTTGTACGCATGGATATCTTTTAAAATGATAACCATTAATTCAGATAAGTCGGAACGAGCTCGTAATACTCTATCGGAAAGACGAATCACTTGACTATTATTTATTGGAACAAGTTCCATCAATTCTAAAACTTTTGTATCTTGTGATCCGTGATTGGAGTTGGACGTTCGGCGAGGTATAATATTTTGAATTGACCACTCATCTAAATTTTCGAAATTGGGGGCTTGATTATCATCTCCAGTGACAATCCCAGCAGTCTCAGAAAAATAGCTCGGAGCGACTTCGAATTTACATCCAACTCGAGTTTCTCCGTCAAACACAATGTTTAAGGTTTGATCTTCCCTAATATGGCCACTATCAGAAATGTCGTGTTGGTTGTTCTCAAATAAAAGCAGCTCGTTCTCGAATAGCACGTCATCAGCAGCCTTATTTGGAACTTCCAAAGAGGATGAGTTTAACGAATTAGGCTGCAACGTCGGAAATTTAAGTTGTTCTGCAATTTGATGCACTCTCGATAAAATCAAATTTCTTTTAGCAGGGTTTAAAGCTGCGGATTTTTCTCTTTCTCCCCCAAGCGCAGTCAATGCATCATCTACCAAATCTTCCAACTACAAAGTGTATTAAAACGGTTTTGATTACAAATAAGAAGGCGCTTACGTCATCCTCATTAGTTTCCTTGGGATCTTCTTCTTCGTCATCCACAGTCAAATGTTTCCAATTTTTTACAGCATCGATTGTAGTTTCAACCCACTAAATCAAAGCGATTAAAAAATAATCCGCGAAAACTGATGTAACTTACCATTTCAGTATGGTCTTCAACATAGAAGGAAGAGACATAATTCCAAAAATGCTCTAAATCCATGGCTTCACCTTCGCTCATACCTGGCCACTCTAATAAACTAACTACTTGGTTTGCAATTGGGTCATCGTTTGGATGGACTACAGTTTTCGAGATCTCTTGATTCCTAAGTTCAGTGATGAGTTGATTTACGGTCTTAGAGACCAAATCAACTTCTGTCATTGAAGACGATGGCCATTTTTGATCTTTCCATGAAGTTTCCTTCTTATGCTCTTTTTCCTCGGGATAAGGATTTTCGTTTGTCCAATAAGCCATATCATCATGACCATCAGCATCATCATGAACCTTACTTGCTTTCGCCTTTGATCTATGCTTCGGAGCTTCTCCAACAGCATTCGCATGAGTTTTGCAAAATATTTCCCAAAGCAAGATCCCTTCATCACCTTTGATAATTCGTCTGGTACATTGAGTAGAGCGTAAAGCGCACCACGGATGCATTCCCTGAGTACACCGTCCATAAGCACATTGGACGCAAGCCCCTTTCTTAGTACAGAGACCACATTTAAGCTTATATCGCTTTTGATCTAAACGCTCTAAATTAAGGAGCGACGGCTTTCCAGGCACGGAGACTTCGTAAACTTCAGGAATCCAACTTGCACAAAGAGGATGAGCCCATTTATTACCACCCTTTGTACATCTTTTGTATGCACCACCACTATAGCTACAAAGCTCACATGTAAGAGTCTTAGGATCGAGTCCCTCTTGACAGGGGAAACAAAACCTGTAGAAAAGCATCAATGATGAATAGAAATGATATCAAAACACCTACCACGAATCTTGAGGGATTTCCTTGATTCCATAACAATGCTGATGAACTGCAACATTGCATTTATCACAAAAGAGGATTTCATTGTCGTCAAAGACTTCTCCATCCAAACAAATTTCGCAAACCTTATAGGGGAAATTAGTTAGATATAGTAGGTGAAGGTGAAAGGAAAGTAAACCTCATTGTCTTCCTTCACATCTTCCATTGCAGGGCTATCAATTGAGGATTGATGAGCGATTCCTTCGCTTTGTTCATCCTCATACTGGTCATCCATAGTAAATCTTCTGCGATTACCAACTAACTTCAGCGATACTCCTTGAAATAAGGTCAAAGCAATTTATTCTTCGCACCAACTCAACCCAATTCACTTCGAGCACTGAGATTAGTGTTGTAAATGTGACAAATTAGCTTGAGCAACCCTTGAAATTAGCTTTCTCTAAACACGCTTGCACCTACACAAAATTGGATGAAATCATTTAAATTTGAAAAACGCGTTTTAGTCAAAAGCGCTTTTCTTAACATCAAGCGTAAAATAAAAGAACGAAGTATTATTTCAATCCACAGAAAACCATGTTTAATTCTTCGAGAGGCTTTTTGCCTTTTTCCAAGTCGTTTTTGAATGAAGTTACTTACGATCAGGAAAATGAGGAAGAGCAAGGAGCTAGATCTCGCGAAGGCATATCCCAAACTCCTCGAAACTCGCCAACTCTAACTTCTCAGTTACCATTCAAAACATTAGACTGCGGCAACGGAACGTATGTTGCATCGTTTGCCTGGGAAACAACTGTTTTTATCTCTGGATATTGCAAAATCATCTGTTTGAAAGGTCGAGTATCAGTAGATGGCTACTTTTTGGGTGTCGGGGAGGAGCTTGCCTTGCGGAAAAGTACATGGTACCCAGCTGTTCAGATTCGAATCAAGAAGGGAAAATCCCTGAGAAAATTAAAGACCCCAGATAAAATCTTGAATGAATATAAAATCAAAGCTAACTTGAAGGAGGAGCAAAGTTGTCTGTTAATAACGTCCTTGGAATGTGGATGGATGGAGGTTACAGATTCGATACCATTTAAGCGAGTAGATGCTTCAAATTTACTACCATACAATGGAAATAATATCAATATAAGCAATAAGTGGAAAACAGAGTATCAGCTCCTAACAGGCTCGTTTCAGCTCGCAACAGAAAGCATCTTCTCGAAACAAAAATGCGAGATAACCAACTTTCCTACGACTTGGGACTCTGCTATTTATCAATTAACCGATTCCTATTTGCACCACAAACAACTTAAAATCCTGATTTGTGGATCAAAAGGTGTGGGAAAGTCATCTCTACTTCGTTACGTAGTTAACAGCCATTTGAACGTTAGTGGAATTAAACAGTCGCCGATATGCCTCATCGATTGTGATTTAGGGCAACCAGAGTTGACTGTGCCTGGAATGGTTTCGCTTCATATTGTTGATTTTCCTTTGATCTCTTCCCACCATTTTAATCTTCAACAACCTAAACTTGGCTTTTTTATTGGCGACGTATCATCTCGAAATGAACCCGAACTATTTTGTGCTGCTCTACGAAGAGTTTTCTCGTATTATCTAAAGCTGCGAGAAGAGTACAAAAAAGACCGTTTAAAAGAGTTTCGATCCAGCAACAAAGCTCCTTCAAATCCCTTTTCCCTCCTTCTGGAAGAGGAGAAGAGTGAGAAAATTAACGAAAGCGATTTAGACAATTGTTTGCCACTTGTTATAAATACTGATGGCTATGTCCGCTACATGGGAGCTGAAATCCTTGCAGCAATTGTTGATATCATACAACCCACGGATATTCTCCATGTTTCTTCCAATCAGGAACCCACTTTGCCTTTGTTACAACAGATAGCTTTGAATGACCCAGGTGTTAATATTACGGCTTTAGAGTCACCTTTACTTTTTGCTCAGCCTCCGAATACTCGTCCCATAGCAGCTGAGTTGCGAAATTTGCGCTTTTTGTCTTACTTCCTGCGAAAATTACCAATTGACGGTTCTGTCAGCTTTAGGAATGCGGCTTTAATGGGATCGGGAAACGATGGTCTTCTTTCCTGGTTCCTTCTTAACCAATGTTCCTATATTATTCCCTTTCACTTGATTACGTTCAACATTAAACAGGAATCTATTACACCGAGTCAAATATTGTCGATTATGAATGGGACTATTGTTGGAATTTCTTTCAAAGAGAATGTTGAACAATGGCCTTCTCAAAGCGAGAAAAGTACTAAGTTACAAGTTCGAGGCCGAAATGATACGCAATTCAATCTCGCTTATTTCTCTCCATTTAGTGTGGTAGAGATGGAAGGATTGGGCATTGTAACTTCTATTGATCTTAGTCGAAAATGTTTAACATTGATTACTCCTCAAGCTATTAATACAAGTCAACAAATCGTGCTTACAGTTGGAGGAGGTGTTTCTTTGCCGTACTACGTTGGCTATGGGGAAGGGTTTCCTTCTCTCCCATACTATTCGTCTGAGTTTTGTGGCGAAGGTTCATCTCAGTTAAAACCGCGAACGAATTTAAAGCGGAAAGGTCAAGAGAATTCCTGAAAGTAGGTTATCGAACTTGGTTATATTCAACATCCTCAGAAATTGAAGGCGGTGATGATAGATCTTTTTCTTCTCAAAACATTAACAGAATTTTGTGATGATAAATATGGATCATGCTAATCTGAGCCTTTCTTCTTGAGATTGTTTAATTTTACTTAGGCGATGTAGTTTGGAGGGAAATAGATGAAGTATAACGATATAAAAATATTCACCCGATTGGTAAATTTAGATACTTTCGATGGTGTATGTTTGAGTCTCCACCTGCGTTACACCTGCGATCGCTTTAATCGAAGCCAAAAATTCTTCCTCAGGAGCAAACTTCTTAGATTCCTGTGAAGATAGTCAAAAAGAGAATATGAAATATGAAGTAATTGAAATCATACCCATGCACCAAATTTGTCGGAGTCCAATGCCACGATAACTTTGAAATCATGACAACCACCGCAGACAATGCGTTGAACATTCTTAACCCCATCAATCTTTTTTAAGGAGGGTGAAAAGATGTTTAAAGTTGCCTGCGCTGAAACTAATGATCGCTTATCATCTTCAGGATTCCATTTAAATCTCCATTCTCTTGCAATTGTGTCGAATTCAACTCCTTCTGCAATTTTCTTTGCTCTTAAGGCACTTGGAAGACGAGAGGAGAGTGAGAGGCGACCCACATTAAATCCTTGCGAAAGAAAAAGCAACAGAGAAATCAGTGAGAGCAAGAACAAAGCAGAAGCCATTGTTTATTTCTTTTGATTAGGAGTCGCTAAGATTGTGATTCAAGCTCGCGGTACATTAGAAACTTCATATAACAGGAAAGATAGGAGAGAAGGATATTAGAATTTTACAATCAAAATTCAGAAACTCAACACTCAGCAGGAAGGTTTCAGCAGAAAATAGGGGGGAAATTTACTCTACAAAGATTCTAACAAACTATTCGCAATAAAGAAAATCGATTTGGAAAAGATACGAGAAGATAAATAAGATAATTCAGTCTTCGAGATAACTCAATCAATAGGTTCAGCGACAGCTATATTGATAAGATGGGAGGGTTCCACTTCGACTCCAATGAGCAACTTATCGACATTCGGAAGATTTCGAATGCGGAACAATCGGCCATCGATTTCAATGTCACAAACCGAACCACAGAAATGGGAAACATCAATGACATGAAAAACGCAGTTTCCACTATCAGGTGGATGCGCCACTGCATAAATATGATGAAGATGGACGTATAACCGGTGCTGCGGAATGACTATAACTTCAGCTTGACTGATATCTATACGGCCGAAGTCATTAAAACACGGTACACAAACCTCGAAAATACTTACACGAGTTAGGTTCCCCCCTAGGAAAGTAATCCATTCGAAGAGGATGCGGAAATAATGGATGAAATGAAGAGGACTTAGACACCCTATCTTTACCATTTGAGAAAGTGTGAGACCCTGCCGGAACTTTAAATGGTGGATGTGGGGCATATTGTTGTTGATAAAAATGAACCTGCGGACCATATTCAGATCTGGACATTGACGAAAGAAAGTTTAGGAAGAGAAATTGGTTCAATCACAAAAAGAATACAAATACAATACAGAAGCGCTTTTCTCAGAGATGTGAACTTCAAGAAACGCTTTTTTAAGATTCTGACTTCTTAAAACTGCAACACCAACTCACAACTGAAAAACCTTTTGAAATCTAAATCTAGACTACCTTGATCGTCTGCTAGCCTCACCTTCCCTCGACAAGATAGTAGAAGATTATTAGATATTAAGATACAATCTTTAGGGTAAGATTTCCTTTAAAAACTCTCATTTTTTATTTTATTCTTTGGATTTTGGATTTAGGAAAGATGTTACGTACCGTATCTAACTATTTAAATCCTTCGAAATATAGGCTATTGCAGTCAAAAAGAGGATTGCAAGGTCTAACCATTGGTGTTCCAAAGGAAAGTATTGCGGGAGAAGAGCGTGTTGCTCTTGTTCCTCTTCATGTCACCAAATTGAAGAAAGTGGGTGCTATTGTCAATATTGAGTCTGGTGCTGGATTAGGAAGTGGTTATACCAATGATCAATATGCCAAAGCAGGAGCTAACATAGTCTCTGGAGACGAGGCATGGAAATCCGAGTTAGTTGCGAAAGTCAGGCCTCCTAATGATGCTGAAGCTCGCAAAATCGAGAATCGCACCATATTGTCAATCATCCAGCCAAGAGTTAACACTCAATTAGTTGATCAACTGATCTCTCAAAAGGCTACAGTGCTTTCGTTAGATTCTCTTTTACGAACTCTTTCTCGAGGGCAAGCGTTCGATGTATTGTCCTCTCAGGCGAATGTTGCGGGTTACCGTGCGGTAATTGAAGCGGCACACCATCTTCAGCGCCCTTTCGCTGGTCAAATGACAGCTGCTGGTAAGATTCAACCAGCGAAGGTACTAGTTGTAGGGGCGGGTGTTGCTGGTCTAGCTGCGCTTCAATTAGCAAAGAAGAAGGGTGCAATTACATACGGATTTGATGTCCGTGCTGCGGCTAGGGAGCAAGTTGAGAGTTGCGGAGCGAAATTTCTAGAAGTAAAGAGTGCCGAGGATGGATCAGGTACTGGTGGTTACGCGAAGGAAATGTCCAAGGAATGGTTTGATGCCGCAGAGAAAATGTTGCTCGATGAATGCAAAAATTTTGATGTGATTATTACTACTGCATTAATTCCTGGTAAAAAGGCTCCAATATTGATTAAAAAGAGTATGGTAGAAGTTATGCCTCCAGGTTCCGTCACTGTTGATTTGGCTGCGCCTGCTGGAGGTAACGTGGAAACAACAGTTCCAGGAAAAGTTGTTCAACATGGCTCTGTGACTTGTGTTGGCTACACAAATATGGAAAGTCGAATGGCATCAACTGCTTCTTACTTATTTAGTGGCAATGTGACAAACTTATTACTTTCGATGGAAGATAAGGCGACAAAGAATTACGTTGTGAATTTGGAAGATCCAGCTGTTCGCTCAATTCTATGGGTGAATAAAGGCGAACTTTTACCACCTTATGTCCCACCTCAAGGAACTCCAATGTCGACACCTGCAAAAAAGACTGAAAAAGAAGCGAAGAAGCCTAAAACAGCTGAAGAGATTCAAAAGGAATACTATCGCAATGCTTTATTTACCACAGCCGGCACGTCATCCGCTTTAGGCCTTGCATCACTTGTTCCAAACTCTCCCATGATGTCTACCTTTGCTTTGAGTTGTTGGGTTGGTAAGTTATCTTCTATTATATACTGATCAAGACTGATTCTGTATTTAGGAAATAGCTGTGTGCAAGGTGTGACTCACGCTCTTCATTCACCTTTAATGGCTATGACAAATGCTATTTCTGGAATGACTATTGTCGGAGGAATGTTGCAACTTGGTGGTGGTTTGGTACCTACCACTATTCCTCAGTACCTTGCGGCTGGAGCAGGTATATTCTTACATAAATTTCAAAGCCTCCCCCTCTAACAATCGATTTCCCTTAGTTGGATTATCTGCCATTAACTTAACAGGTGGAACCATCGTTACAAAGAAGATGCTTGATATGTTTCGAAGACCAGATGATCCACCTGAATTTAATCATTACTATCTGCTACCTGGTGCCGCAGCTATTGCAGGATCTGGTGCACTCTTTGCGACTGGTTTAAATCCGGTCTCTCTTGCCCCAATGTTGGCTTTAGGTTCTGCTCTTGGCTGCGTTGGCGGCATCTCCTGCCTTTCCTCGCAGCAGACTGCAAGATTGGGAATCTCAGTTGGCATGGCAGGTATCGGCACGGGTTTAGCCGCGACCTTAGCATATATGAATCCTGCTGACATCGCAACCTATGGTCAACTTATGGCTTTGGGTGGTGCCGGTGGTGGAGTTGGATACTATTTGTCTACAAAGATTGGCCCGACCGAACTCCCTCAAGCCGTTGCAGCATTCCATTCACTTGTCGGACTTGCCGCCACGTTTACTGCTGTTGGTGATTTCATGGCTCACGATCCAACTGTTCATGCCTCCACTTTTCACAATATTTCTACTTACCTCGGTGCCTGGATGGGTTCTATTACTGCCACAGGTTCCGTTATTGCTTATGGTAAGCTTTCAGGCTCTATCGACTCTGGAGCTCTGCAATTGAAGATGAGAGATCAAATTAACATTGGTCTTGCTGGGGTGAGTGTTGCCGGATTGGCTGGATTTTGCATCAGTGGCGACCCAACCATTGGTGCTATTTCACTCGCTGCTGGTGTTGCTTCCAGTGGTATTTTAGGTCTTCATATGACACATTCTATTGGAGGTGCTGATATGCCTGTTGTCATCACTCTATTAAACTCTTACTCTGGATGGGCACTTTGTGCAGAAGGTTTCATTTTAGATCAACCTTTACTGACTATTGTCGGTGCATTGATCGGTTCATCTGGTGCTTTCCTCACCAGAATTATGTGCGAAGCGATGAATCGATCTTTACCAAATGTGATTTTAGGCGGATTTGGCACTGCAGTTGGTGAAGCGCCGAAAGCTAAGGGTGAAGTGAAAATCCACACTGAAATTGATGCTCCTGGCACTGCTGAGGTTCTCCGCAATGCTGACAAGATCGTTATAGTTCCTGGTTATGGTCTTGCGGTGGCCCAAGCTGCTGGTGTTGTTGCCGATATTGCCTTAAAGCTTCGAAAGGAAGGAAAGGATGTGAAGTTCGCAGTGCATCCAGTAGCTGGTCGAATGCCTGGGCAATTAAACGTCATGCTTGCCGAGGCTGGTGTTCCTTATGATATGGTTTTTGAAATGGAAGAAATTAATGAAGAGATGGAGCATGTTGATGTAACCATGGTTATCGGTGCCAACGATACGGTAAACAGTGCTGCTGAGGAAGATCCTACTTCTGCCATTGCCGGCATGCCAGTTATTCAAGTTTGGAAATCAAAGCACACCATTTTCATGAAGCGTTCCATGGCAAGCGGATATGCTGGTGTTGACAATCCAGTTTTCTATAAGGGCAACACTGATATGTTGTTAGGGGATGCGAAGAAGACCTGCGAAGCTATTCGTGCTGAGTTAGTGAAATAAAGCGAACTCTTACTTTTTAATAAGAAAAGTTGATTGAAATTGCTGAATTCCTGCTGTTTCCTGCTTGTTTGGTGAGTAATTCGTCGCCAAATTCGTTGTATACGTGAGGATTAATATTTAATTTATTTTACTTCAATTCCTCCTTGCATTTTTATATGTCGATACCAAAGCATCAACATTCTTAGATTCACCCTTCAATGTAAGACCAGTTTTTTTCATAGATTCACAATAAAATCTCTATATAAAAATTAATATATAATTCATCTTGTCCTCATAGTTGTACCTCTCTTCTTTCGGTAAGACGTCGATGCCGTTAGCGCAGTTTCGGTAAAGCTGTTTCGTTTTCCGGGAAAGTTTGATTTGAACCAAAAATACTATCAACTGAACTCTAACATACTAATATCCCAGTCATGCAGTCTGTTTATGTGCTTGTCCTTTGCCTATTCGTAATATTTTGTTTAACTCCAAACATCTATGCAGAAAATTTTAGCCAAAGACGGAGAAGAACAAAGGAATTAGAAGAGAAAATCAATAAATTAGATGATGCAACAAAACAAAGAATTTATGCAATGAAAGCTGCTGGTATGCCCCGAGAGGCAATAGCTGAAAAGATTGCTTATACAGCAGGTGGTAAAGGAACTGCAAAAAGAATTGTTGATGCTTTACATGATGAAGCACCAAAGCGTCAACAAGCCAAACCAAAACCACAAGCCACTCCTAAGAAAACTACAAACACCGCACCGACATCATCCACCGCAAATAAGAAACCAGCAACAAATTCCAATACAGGAAAGGCTCCAACAAATGTAAATGTTGGCAAGAAGAAGTAAACTTGATTTTTTTATTAATTCATTAGAGATGGTGAGAAATATTTGTCGTCAAGGAATAATTTTGTTGATGAAATAAAAAGAAAAGAAGAAAAAAATAGAAATAAAACTAATTTAAAATAAAAAAAAAGATAGATATTTCCCCCCCTTTCCTATCAATGGGTTTCATTCTTTCATTCTTCTTGATACAACTCGTACATTATCATCTTCTTTTACATCTCCGTCGTCTCAGACTCCTCAACAGAACTATTTGTGACACTGCTACCTGTGGCTTGAGATTGTTGTAGGAAAGGGTTGCCTCCTCCGAAGAAATTGTTAGCGCCCGCGATAGGAGCGGCATTAGCATTAACGTATTTATTCTGTCGACCATAACCTCTTCCTCTTCCAGTCGGCGCAAATCCTCCTCTGGCATAAGCAGCTGCTCGACCGCCATAATATGGCATTCTGCCACTAGGACCGCCGCGAAACCCAGGGTAAGGCTTATTGTAAGAATCAGCTGAAGCAACTCCTTTCTCCATCTGCTCTCGAACCGTTCTTAATTGAGCTTGAAGATCAACAATCTTATTCTCAAGATTCTGAAGAAAACTCGTCTTTTTCTCATTTTCTTCTGCGCTTTCTAATTTCTCCAACATCGCACGACATTTCTCAACCGATTCCTAGGAAAAATATAGTATTACGTCATTATTTACACTTCAAGGGAACTCACCAGTAACACCTTCTCTTTTTGCTTTAGAATATCTTCAGCTTGTTGTTTCAGTGTTTTCAATTGTTCGAATTCTTGTTTTAATTCTTCGTTCTCTTTCTTTGCGGCAACTTGCGCTGCTGAGGAAGATCCCTCGTTATCGGTAGATGTAGTTGTCAATGTATTAGGATTCTCCACACCATTACCACTCTCTTCTGAATTTACTGCAGTCTTTGGATCGGGGCGTCTCCATTTATTTGTAACTCCAATCTTATGAGTTGAAGCAAGAGTAGCCTTCTTCTTGTGAGGATCGTATGGTTGTGGCTGAATATCTTGAGTCAATAAAGCTTTATCGTTCTCAATCATATCATAGGAAGGTGGATCAACATCACTAGGCATAATAATATTAAAACTAGAAGCATGTAATCGAATAAAACGATTCGATAAAACTGGTGCTTGCGAAGTTAAGCATTTCTTTGCATTTGCAGCAGAATAAAATTGAACTAAACATTCATTATAAGTTTTCTTTTTATCTTTTTCATTCCCATCCAATGAATCTTGATTATTATTGTTGTTATTGTTGTTATTATGATCTTCCATTGGAGAAATTTCTAATTTCACAATTGATCCAAAACATTCAAAATGAGCACGAATATCTTCTTCTTTAATGGATGTTGGAATTCCAGTACAACGAATAGTACAACGTTCATTCTCTGGTAATTGTGTTTTGTTGTTATTGTTGTTATTATTGCTATTATTATTGTTATTCCTTCTTCGATTATTATTGTTGTTGTCGTTGTTAAAACCACGGTTGTTTTTATTAATGTTGTTATTACTGCCAGCGTTGTTGTTACTATTATTATTGCCATATCCTTGACCATACATCATATAATTCGCATCATAATTCCACATTGGAGGAGGATAAACTGGAGGGGAAATAGGGGTGTTTTGAGCATATAATTCATCCTCGTAAGAAGCTTTATTCTCATCTTTCGAGGAAATTTCCTAAAAGAAAAGATCAGAATGAAAAACAAGAAATGTTCAAATTCTTCCATACCGTCGATTCCGTCTCAGCCTTCTGAGGAGTTACTGTTATCGTATCCGCATTCTCTGGTTTAACTTCTTCCATCTCATCTGCATTACTTGGAGCAGTAGGATTTTCTGTTGTAGTTGGAGTTGTAACCGGTTGAGGATGAAACTGATTTGGATTATACATAGGTTGATTATTGGATGCATCAGGTGGCGGGCCAAAAGGGTTATACGGAGGGTAAGCAGGGGGAGGGTAGGGCATGCCGTAAGGGTTGAAAGGAGGTGGGTAATAAGGTGCGCTTCCAGGAGGAGGGGCAGCTGGATTCCAAGGATACGGATTTGGATAAGGAGCATTCATTTGGGGTGGCATGAAGCCTCCTTGCATCCAAGGCATAGGCTGTTCTACAGGTTGTGGGTAGTGCTCGGTCTTGTTGCTCTGATCGTTCTTGCGAAAAGTTTGATATCCACCTCGATTATTGTTATTACTATTATTTCGGTAATTTCCACTTCGATCCTTCCATCTATCTCCACTTCCTTTGTTTCGATCTCGAAAATTATCTCCGCCTCTATCTCTCTCTTTGTCACGCCCACTGTGACGATCTCTCGACCGAGAGCGATCCCTTTCTTCTCTATCTCTATCTCTGTAATCTCTTTCACGATCCGCAGCGTCATCGGAATAACGCCTTCTTAATCTCCCTCGACTTCTCGAGTCATCAGATCCACTCCTTTCTCTTCGCCCATCCATGCTATTCCTTCGCTCCAATTGATCGTCACCAGTCTCTTCTGATTCCATTTGAACACCCTTATAGGAACCATCTATACATGGAAATTCGTAAGTATAAAAATACAAGGACAGAGGAGGTCACAATACCTTTCAACGCAGAGAACAAAGAATCGACGAATTGTGTGGTGTTATCCTTTAAGAAAGTTCGAAGTTCATCTTGAACAAATTGTCTATTATCACCACGTTCTTCTTTTAACAAAGATAAAACATATCTTGATAGCGTCTCTGCATTACTTTCATGATCTAATCGATGGTTTAACCATCGTTCCAGTCGAATTTCTTCATCACGGCTCAGCTTCATGTCACTATACTTTATTCCTTGAATCAAATATATTTAAAATGTGTAGGTAAAGCCTTTCTATCGCTTTTTTGTCTGTAAATAGCTCAAAGATGAATGCCTCACAAACTTCTTTCCATTCAACGAAAGCAAAAAATTCCAGCTACTCCGGCGTATCGGGAACTGTGGAGCGGCAACTCGGTTTTGCCTAAACGCCGCTTCTCCGTATAGCAACTTTTAATTCACACATCTTCCTCACTGATTGTTATGGGGAGATTGCCAAAGAAAACGCCGATTAGCGAGGAGCAAGCTCTATCTAGGGTCATGTCGACTCGTAGTGCAGGTAAATTCATAGTTGTATCACTTGAATCAGCGTAATGGTGATGAAATAAGCGAAAAAGCAGGCCATGGATCTACTCAAAGGCTGTCTTGATTCTCATCTTATTTTGAATGAGAAGCATTCTAATATAGCAGTAGAAGTTGCTAAAGCTATTGGTTACGAGGAAAATCAAGGGAATCAGCTCTTTTCCTCCACAAATACTCCCTCTTCAAAAACTCCCAACAACCATAAGAGAAGTTTTGAGCATTTCCAATCATCCTCTCAAGACCCCTTAAATAACGATGAACATAATGAAGTCTGTGAAGTCTGTGATAAAGGCGGTGATCTGATATGTTGCGAAACTTGCTCACTGGTATTTCATTTGAAGTGCTTACGGCCAAAAATTAGTGATGTGCCCGAGGGAAAATGGAGTTGTCCCTACTGCGTTGTGGATGTACGTAACAGCTTTTACGTTTCTGTTAATTATTTACTGATCCTTTTTGCTTAGGGGACGGTTGCTGGTGATAAGGACGTTGCAAGGAAGGCACTGCGAAGTATGACTCATCTAGCAAATGGTGAACTTAGTGAGGACGAGGAGAGAAACAATGCAGATGGTTTTAATTCTGCTGCCTATAGAATATCAAAAATCGGTGAAATAAGTGTTCTCCAATCTGGAAAGAAATTCCTTGTACGAAAGAAAGGAAGGAAACTATCCATTGAGTTAGGAAGGTACAGTTTGTTGAAACGTTTACCATCCCGCTTAACTTTACTATTTTCCCCAGGTATTCAACATTAACAGAAGCTTTATCTAGTATCCCATCAGTTCAGGAAGTCAAATCTTCTCGGGGAGGAGGAGGCAGAAAGAAACATAAAGGAATGTCAGAGATTTGGTGCACCAAGTGCAATGATGATCCTTCAATTGAATTATGCGCTTTTTGTGGTTGTAAAGTTTGCTTTGGAAAGAATCACCCAAATCTATTAATCCTTTGTGATAACTGCAATCGAGAAACACATGCCTATTGCTTGCATCCCCCTTTGAATGTCGTCCCTGACGATGACCCATGGTACTGTGAAAGCTGTACCGAGAAGATACCCAAGAAAACAGTTGAATCTCCATCACCAATGAACGACATTTCAGCTCCTGGGGATGAACATGACTTTGGTAAGAATAGCTATTTGGTGGTTTTGTGTCCTTCCTTAACTTTTTATTGTTCCAAGATCTTTTACCGTTAGATACAGACAGCCTTTCAATCGGGCATGCTTTAGATGACGGAGGAAGGTAATGAACATGCGTATTGTGATTTACATTACTAATTCTTTCTTATTGATTTAGATATGATAAAGATAGCTTGTCGCCTACATTCCATAAAAGCCGGCGGTCAACTGGCTCTGGTCGAAAATCTGCCAAGGACCCTCTATTCTCTGCCTCTCTTTCGCCTGATCCAAGCCAAATGAATTCTCTTTCCAATGATTTTAGTCTGATTCATTCGAGCAAATATCATGATCACCAAGTCCTGTCGGACGAGTCCTTTGTCTTTCATCCTTCCCCTTTACTGCACGATATTGATGTCCATGATGACCTTGATCACGATGATGCTGAAAGCAACGACGAGGAGCCTCCAAATGTGTTGCTTTGTTCACTAGACTCAGCGATGACGATCATCAACCAACTACATGAATTTAAGCTCACACCAAACGATTTGGATGCTTTGGAAGAGTTAAGAACTTGGGGATCTTCGCAAGATTTGCATCAAGCTATTATCGCTTTATCGCGGCAAAGAGATCTTCTGTTAAATAGGTAAATATATATATTCCCTTCTTCTTTCAAACTTGCTTTAACTTGCTTTTTGCAGGCTTGCGATGATTTCTCCGGAGGTAGCCATTGAATTCAAAAAGAAATGTGGAATCATTGAATCAACACTTCCTACTTCTTCAAACCCAAATCAGTCGCAATATCATTCTTCATCCAATCAATCATCTGTGCAAATGCAGCATTCTAATTCATCTTATTCATATCATCTACCTCAGTCTTCATCCTATTCCCATCAGCAGCAACACCAGCAACAGTATGGGGTACAGCAGCAAGGATATTACCATCCATCCACAACCTCACAATCCCTCATTGCATCTCAATATCAGCAATCATCTACTGTTCCTCCACCATACTACACTCAACTACATTCGCAGCAAGCGCACGGACAACCAATGCTTCAGCAACAGCAGCAACAACCACCACCGCAGCAATTACAGCATGGGATTCAACAACAACATCAGAATTATTCCGCTACCTCTCATCCAAACTATTCTTCATCAACCCAGCATCACCAACAAATGGTAAGTGGCAATCAGTATTCGCTTTCTTCAAAGCCACTTTATTCAAACACCGGTAAGTTTCCTCTCCATTCGAACTTTTTGTTGTTAAGCTTCATCTACTCATAGGGGTGTTCTCACAGACTCAAAATTATTTGTCGAGAGACTATCAAATATCTGGTTCAAATCCCAGTAACTACTCGAGCAGTTTAAGTAACAACGTCCAGAGCGAGATACTATTGCAGCGCAAGTTTAATAACAGCGCGACAGCAGAAGTCATCTCATCCTTGCATCCAAATGATCAAGAGTTCATCTCGGGACTTTTTTCTCCTACGCAGAATAATGCGCCTGTAACAGCTGATAGCAACACGGTAACGGTGACGTCAAACAATCTTTCGAAGGAACAGATGCCTATTGGTGGCTCTTCTTATGTTCAAGGAGTTCCATCGGGAACTCCACAATACAGCACGCAAATTATTCAAGAATCCAAGCAATAAGCTAAAGGCAAAAATAACGTAATTGTGTAATAATAATCTGTTTGTTGTGAAACTTCTTCTATATAGATTCTCCTTCACTTCCCATTCTACCGACAACTGGTCGGTAACACGAAGTTTTCTATGCTCCAAATTTGGCAGAGAAGAGTTGTTCTGTTGATATTGCTTCTTCCTTTTTCTTCTATTTTGAGTTTCTATAACAGTATTCTGAAGAATATAAGAAGTGAAAGGAATTTTTTGGGTATAGACTTGCACAAACCTCATCATCAAATCGAAGTTACCAGATCCAAACCGAAAGAAATGACTGATACAGCTCAAGTTATTTCTGCGAAAACATTGGTTTGGAAGACATCTGCCTCATCAAATGTTCAATATTTTCTTCTGGTATTAAACCTACAAGACTATGTGAATCTGAACCAAGTTGAAAATTATCTGAAAGAGCGAATAAGATTAGCTTCAAAAGAACAAGCTGAAATCCTGACTAAACAAAAGATCGGCTCGATACTTCCATTTTTACCAAGTTCTAGGGAGAAGGTACCTGGCCTCAGGGTTTTGATTGATGAGAAATTAGTTGAGCATCCAGATTGCATAGTACGATTTATTCATACGACCCAGCAATCGACAAAATCCAATGTTTCCTCTAGTTTGGCTGATGATGCAGGAGGGAAGATGATCATTGAGATTTCTGCCCTTGAGTTAGTGCGAATAACGGATGGAGAGATCGTTAGCTTATCCTCCAATTCCCCAATACGAAGTGACTTTCTTGAAGAGCAATCTATCGGGCGTAACTTCAGCAAGTCGATGAAACCCACACACAAAAATGATAGCGATGATTCTATTATGTACTTTTCGCCTTCACAGCTTCGAAAGATCGCTATGACGAGTGATTACGCGAAGATGGTGCAAGTCTTATCCGCTTTACGACACCAGCAGTTTCACTCTTCCTATAGTTTTCCCAACTATTTCACAATGAGTGATCATGTTAATGTTGCCAGTCGATCTGGTGGGAAAACTGCAATCCAGTTAGCTTGCTGGAAGGGTTCCTTGCCTATAATTCAGTTGTTATTACAGTTTGGTGCGAATTTAAATCAGTACAGTACCAATGAACATAATTACGGTAAAACTGCAATTTTCTATGCAATAACGCAGTGTAGAGATGATGTTGTTCTGTATCTCTTGAAAGATCATTCTCCAAACCTCTTAATTGTGAACAATAAAGGACAAACTCCTCTCAGTCTAGCGATCACCCATTTATCAGAAGAAACAATAAGAATTGTCGAAGAAAAGGAGAAACTTCTAGAAGAATCGAAGCAATATGAATGGATGAACTTTTATGATAGCGAACATCGCGGAAGAGGTGTTTTTGGTGACTTGGATCCTCGCTTTATCAGCAGATCTCACTGTCGAGAAATAGTTGACACATTACTGACAATTCGTTCGAAAAGGGATGAAAAGGATCTTTTACAACCAAACGAAGCGGAAGATGGAGATAGACTATCCTCACTCGCGATCTCCAGAATTTTGATGTCAACAGAAGATGACACTCGATCTTTCTTTCTTGAGACCGACGAACTGGAAGCTCGCAGTGAAGAAACGAAATTTGCAAGAATAGTCCCTATATTCCCTACTACTTTAGAAACTCGTCGTAATATTCGTAGTGTCTATATGATTCAACAACTGCAAGGGCAGTTAGAAAGCAACACCTCTAAGCTCATTGCTGATCAACAGAGCACTTCAAGTGCACCTGGTCGATCCAAAAGCCAGAAATTTTTGAGACATAAGGCATTGGAAGAAGAGAAACTTATTTTTCAGGAGTTTTCGGGTGATGTTTTGCCATCAGCTCATCATGACTCTAACATTATTGACATTCATCACAGAGGCCACATGACTCTGAAAGGTATCATCACTGCTAAAAGACAGCTGAGTAATAAGCTTGTGTTCTTGAATATTTCACCTAATCAATCTCTTTTAAACTCCTCGACTCCTCACTTTACTGCATCGCAACTGCGGTACAGCTGGCGAACTGCTGATGCAGGTTTAGTAGAAACAAAAAATTATTATGCAATCCAACTCATCGTGGGAAAAACATTTAGATCAAATTTAGAAGACCTATATCAACAAAAAGAAACAACCTCTTCAACTACCAATGCTGGAAACGGGACGGTTATGATGGAAAAAGTTTGTAAAATTATGAAAGTTGGGCATGTTATTGAAATAGACGGAGAAATCAAATCCGTTCAAGAAAGAACGAATCCAATTTTACCCTCAACTGGCCTTTATTCGTCCAAGACTCTTGGGGGAGATGTTGAAGCGAAAGAGGAAAAATATTTTGAAGTTGAGATGATCGTTCACCGTTTAAGGTTTATAGGAGCTGAAATTGTTCCCACACTTCCCGATTTAATTGATAAAGTGCCTGATTTAGGCAATAGTTCACCAACCGCGAACATTTCTCTTATTACTTCGAAGAATGAAGCGAAACAAAAGAAGATGAAGAGCGAGAAGATTGAGAGTGGATCACCTCTGGTGAAAACTCAGACTGTGGAGACGGAATACGTAAACCTGAAGGATCTTACCTTTTTCGTAGATCACTTCGCTAATCCCAGTCTAGAAAAGTATATATACACTAAAGATCCTGTCTATTTGCTTGATTGGAATCATTCGAACGACATTCAACATTTTATTTCCATCATGAGAACGACTTTTGACTATTTACAACATTCACCGAGTTCTGTTGATAGCTCTATGTCTCTCAGTATTGATCCACGGCAACTTATTGGAATAGATTGCGAATGGAAGCCCGAGCATTACGATTTGATCAATTCTAAGAATGCTGACACCGAAAATAGTTTGAAAGAGAAAAGCGACATTCAGCAATTAGAGCAAAATCTTGATAAAATTTCTACAAGAAACAAGAAAGAAAATAGAAATGCATTTTTAAGGATAAATCCTGTGGAGATTATGCAAATTTCCACAATTTATGGAGTATTTTTGTTCGACATGCGTCGCTTGTTTCCTGCCACAGATGAATATCACACGAACCACGACGAAGAAGTCAAAGAGGATTTGAGGAAAGTATTACTATCGCTCTTCGAGCATCAAAGATTATATAAAATTGGATTTGAGCTTCATCAAGATTTAGAACGATTATTCTCCTCATACCATTGGCTCTTTTTCCCTTCAGAATCGTCGAATGAGCGCAACCTTAATTTTAGTATCAAATCCATAATAGATATTAACTCTTTGACGAAAGTTATGGTTTCGTCCTTGCGAGGTTTTCATAAGCAGCATCGTTGGAGCGGATTAAGTAAATCAGATTACACTAGTTTGAGCAAGTTAACCAAACTTCTGTTTAACTTTGAAAAGACCCTGAATAAAGAACAACAATGCTCTGCATGGCATGAAAGACCGTTGTCAGAGGCTCAGATCGAGTATGCAGCTTTAGATGCTGCCATTCTAATTGAGTTATTTCAACGACTAACTGCGGAGATACTTCACGTGCATTCTCATCACACCGTTCACGGGTTTCTTCAGGTTAGTAGCTGCGAATTTCCTTTTACTTCTCTCATTACCATCTGTTAGAAACAAAATCTCATTATAAACTTAAAGTTTCAGCTGTTTACCCATCAAGCCATATTAGAATCGTATTATGATTATTTCGGCCTCATAGATGAAAGTTTCACGAAAACTAGACCACGTCATCATATTCTGTTCGAAGAACCTCATGGGACGAGGAAACGAATACTTTTAATTCATGAAAAATGTAGCTCAAATCAACATCATACTGAAACTAATTCTCTCTCCGTAAGAGTTCTCTTCACCTTTTCCCACTTTTTCAACAATCCTTTTTTTCCATAGAATCATCCTTGGCTCTTTTATAAAAAGAACCGACCGAGAACAAGATCCCGATCTTTTGAAAGCAAAGATGGTAGCGAACACGAAACAACAGAAAAGTGTAAGGAATCCATCACAGTCTTACCTATCGAGGATTCACCAGAGGGAGAGGAGTTTAGAAAAGCTTTTATTGGGAAAATGGTTGGCAAGAGCAAAGATTATTGTCTGAAGTTATTTGAGCAGTGGTATTATTCGCATCAAACTTCTGTCGGGTTAATATCGAAGCAAAGTGGCTTTTATGTGGTAAATCAGCGTCATATAGTCATCTTTATCAACCTGCTCTCACCATCAGCTAAATTTCAAGCAACATCATACGATAATATCTTCTTTGATAAAGGGAAATATTTCAACTTCTACGTCCTGCGCAAACAACTTGAACAGTTTTCGCCTGTTAATTCCGATGGAGGGATGCTGAATCAAAATGATTTCCAAGATTTGTTAAAGGGAAGTCCAAAACGCGAGTTTCATTTATTTCTGAGACCTGAAGGAATGAGGGCTTTCTTTTACTCAGGGAAATGCAGACTTATTCCTCCTTCAGATCTTTTGGACTCTCTTATGCAGATGAAAGAAGATGAAGGAAGAAAAACAATTGATGGTAACTCTAGACTGTCTAAGGGTGTAACCTCCACAATCTCAGAATCTCTTTTCAAGGAGTTCTTTCTTGAATTAACTGATCATGATGATTATTTAGCGCAGAATTTTGAGTTTGAAACCATGATAGAGCATCATTCACATCTACAGCGAGTGCGTTTTGAGAGGAAATAAAATATCAGAATTCAATCAAAATTATTATGAAGAGATTTTCTTTTCTTTGAATGGAGTCCAATTGTTAATTACAGAGTTATTATAGAAAAGGAATAGATATGTATTGCAAAAAATTAAAAAACTTCTTAAGCATCATCATCGAGGGAACCAATTCGATGATCCTCTTTCATCGAAGAAGGACCTGTCATTCCCCATGTCACATAATCAGCTCTTTCCGCAGCTTTATATTCTTCAATTAAATCTGTTACTACTTCCCTAATAAAATAGTGGAAATCAAAGATAAGATATCCAATAGAAATAAGGTTTTCGCTTACCTGGCGCTATCAAACTCCTCTAATCCATTCTCAAAGATTGGCTCTCTTCGATACTGTTCTAAGAAAGCATTGCGTTTCCTTAGTTTGTCATATTGATTTACCGTTCGACCAAACAACTGCGCCATGCTAGTGTGATTTGCAATCATCAGACCGGAGACCTGTCATCATAGATCATCAAACAAAATGAAAGATATTTAGAAAGCTCTTACCTTGTTTGCACTTTCAACATATGGTGATTTTCGCGAGAGTGCAACTTGAATACTGGCAGGTCCCCAGGGAATGAAATTTACCAACTTTCTTTCTCTTATTCTCTGTAATGCCTTATGCACTTGAGTAGGATCCACTTCTCCTTGAATGATATTTAAGATTGAGATATAGCAGCCTTTACGTGTGGTTGCTGAAACCATGATATTTTTTGTCTGTGTTAATCGTCTCATCACATCTAACACAGTCGTCTTTCTCACAGCCGAAGCGGCCACCTCTGACAAGATGATAGGAGTGTAGCCTGTCATGAGAAAGTGGCAGCGAGGTGTTGGAATAAGTGATGCAACTAAACCAATTAAATCATTATTCATATATCCAGGATATCGTAAAGTGGTTGTGGAGGCTGCCATGACGGTGGAGACAAGGGAGTTGAGCTGGTTTACAGTTGGGTTTTGAAGTTTCAAACGATCTACAGCGATGCGGTTGAGTGCAGTGTTATCTAGAACTACTACAGCATCCGCATTTAATGTAAGACGCTTCAGTGTGAGGAGGGAGTTGTAAGGTTGGACGACAACGTCAGGTGAATTGTCCCAGTTAGGAAAGACGGAATAAGTTTGAATTAATTTCTTTGGGAAGCGATCGTTGAGCCGCTCTAAAAGGAAGGAACCCATACCACTACCTGTACCACCAGCAATTGAGTGACAAAGAACGAATCCTTCGAGAGAATCACTTCCATCGGCTTCTCTTTCAATCATTTCCATGACATGCTCCTCGTGCTCTGAACCTTGGCGATACCCAGAGGCCCAATTATTTCCTGCACCTCCACCTTCTTTTGCAATAAAAAAGTTTTCTTGGTTGTATAAATCACGGTAGGGGGAGGATTGAATGCCATTAATAACTCGTGGCTCGAGGTCAATCATTAAATTTCTCGGAATAAAGTGTTCATCATCTGCTTGATAGAAAAATACATCTTTTCTATCATCACCATTCATAGCGCCTTCTTGGAGGGTACCATCTACATCCAAATATGAAGGTTGACAGATAGGGAAGAAGTTAAAGTCTTTTTTACCTGGATTAATTCCGTGTTCTGCACAGAGCTGCTTCCAAAATTCAGATCCAATCTGATTTCCGCATTGCCCAAGTTGTAGAGTAATGATTTCTCGTGGCATATCTCTTTTGGTCTGCGGCTTTCCAATAATCAAATACAAGCTCAAAGAATTTGAATTTGGATTGAAAGGTTTTCCTGAAAACACCTTCAAAGGTTCTTCGGATTAGGCAGTCTCAGCAAGAGCGTCAATTTACTGAGCGTTAATTCCCGCACTTTTTCTTTGCCTAATAATTTCAAATGAGTGGCTTTTCATCTCCTAATCGCCCGAAGAGCTTTCTTCTATCTGATGATTTACATCGTCGTGCATCAACTCCTACTCTCATAATTCCTGATGAAGAGGATGGGAAGGAAGATCAGCCATTTCTTAAGCGAGATAAAACATCTTTTGATCAATTAGAGGAAGCTGCAACTCCTAGTAAATCAACAACGACTTTCAATTTTCGTCAAGTACGAAGAAAAGTTGGGAATTATGTTGCTATTACTATAATTTTTGTGTTTCTTTTAGCTGTTTTAGTGTGGGATCTTCGAAGAGCTCAAAGTATCTCTGATGTCATTCATGATGATCGTCAAGGACTTTGGGAAAGAATGAATGATTCCTCCGTTAAGCGCTGGTTTAGTGCTTATGATATTTGTCTTTTGACGAATTCTGATAAGAAAATCTCTTCTCCTTCTAACCCAGAAGAAATTCTCGGTTATGAGACAGAATATAAAAATTGTTCAAAACTTCTACCAACATCACCAACTATGAAAAATAAAGCATTAGTAAATTCACGTCTATTTTGTAATATTGGTTCATCTTTAGGTAAAGCATGTCCTGCACCATTATCATCAAGAAAATATTTTTATTATCAATTGAAAAATCATGAATTTCAACATTATGATGATTATAATCATAAATTTATACAATCATTAAAAAAATTAGCAAATAATCAAATTATGATTATCTTTATTGGTGACGGTTTATCAAAACAAAATTTTGATGCATTAATCTGTGAAATTAGTTATATTGAGAAGAATAATGTTCAAATTATTATTCCTAATGATTATTCAAACAATCACAATGATTATTTCACGAATAATATTAATGAATTTACAATACAATGGAAAGAAACGATATCTGCACCTTCTTCGAATCCGAAAGGTGGGAAATCTACAGGAAGTACAACGAAGGTATTATCTCTGACGATTAGATATTATAAGATGCCTGAGATTTACTCTGATACATCGAATAACAATAATAATCCTGCTTTTATGAATGAATTAATTGATTTCGATTATTTAAGTCGAGTAACATCAGAATATTTACAATTTTTTCGGAAGCGTCGATTAAATCGAACACAAGATCTTAACAATGACACACCTCACCGACATCACAATAACAGAGAAGAGAAACAGAAGAAGAGAAGAAGAAGGAAACTTGTAGAGAAACCTCAACAGCAGAAGATTCAAAATTCTAATAACAATAACGTTGCGGCTGGATCTGGTCGACCAGTAGCGAAGAAGAACGTCACTGGTTCACCTCAGAGACCTGGAGGAAAAGCGAATTCTACTGCTCCAAACAACAAACCACAACCTATTATGAAACCAAAAGTAAATTTGACTAGTGTTGCCATATTGACGAAACCTAAACCCCCTTCCACCATGAAACCAACTCCCCGACCAACCTCCACCCCTCGCCCCACACAACCTCCCCGCGTCTATTTCAATCACTCTCTCAGCTTTCCTGAAGTAAAGTACATGGTCGAAGCACTACTTTATCCTAACCAGACAATACATGAAAGTAATAGTAGTCATACAGGGGGAGGAAAATCTGTTACTGCGGCAAGTAGTGCTGCATCATTTTATAAAGGAGTCTTTATTATTGCTAATGTTGGTGTTCATTATAATTCACGTGAAAAATTTCGTATTGAAATGCCATTCTTCTTACAATGGTTAGAAGAAATAGCTAATGATCCTCATCATAAGAATTTTGTTTATTATCGTGAAACTGCTGCACAACATTGGAATCATACTAATAACGGTTATTATGATCGTGAATATTCTCACGATCAGTTCAATAATGGTACATGTGTTCCATTAGCTGATGCAACTCCTATATTGGATTGGAGGAATATTGATGTTTATAATCTATTAGAAAAGAATAAATTAAAGAAGATTCATATGATACCATTCCATGAATTAACAATGCCATTATATAATATGCATGCAGGTAATAGTAGATTTCAAGATTGTACACATTATTGTTATCTTCCACAAATGTGGCAACCAATATGGCATCAGATTTATAGTGCAACGAAGAAAATGTTTGGAGATGTTAAACGATAAATAAAGGGAAGAAAAGAGAGGAGAGAAAAAAGGAGTGTATCTAATTGATTAGATCGAAGTAATATTACTCAGTGATTTACGAACTTCTGTTAATTGATTCATTAAATCTTTTGCTGTTTGAGAATTTTCTTGTTGTTTTAATTCTAACTGTTCTTTTGTTTTCGAATATATCTTCTGACTCTATACAACACAACACAACAGTAAACAAAAATCAATCAACAATGAAGATTAAGACGAAGGAGATCATTACCTGTTCGAATTCAACTTGTAGTTTTTGTAAGATTTTTGTTTGTTCGATGAGTTCATTCTCTAGTTGTTGCACACTATGACGCTGCCTCGTTGTCGATAATGATGATGATGAGGTGTTTATCGACTGATTGATAGAGGAGGAAGATGATGCTTGAGATTGTAGGTCTGTTTGAATTGTTAGAGATTTCCTTTTTGGTTTT
The DNA here is from genome assembly GCA_015145745.1 of Poterioochromonas sp. DS. Classification (NCBI taxonomy): domain Eukaryota; class Synurophyceae; order Ochromonadales; family Ochromonadaceae; genus Poterioochromonas; species Poterioochromonas sp. DS. Next base: position 140,798 of record VKHI01000013.1, read on the forward strand.
GTTTTTTCTAATAGTAATGATTTTGGTGATTGTTTTGGTTTTGCTAGTTGAGCGACTATTTGCCTTTGTTGTGGATAGAGAATGTCCATGGTCGCGACTGTTGGAGTTTCTAATCTTTTTGCAACACTTGAATGAGTTGGGTTTGACCTTGTTGGGACAGATGTTGGTCTTGTTTGTATTTTTCGGGTCGGTGAAGGTGAAGAGAGGATTGATTGCGCAGTTTCGAGACGATCTATCTGCACATTATGTGTTTGCTGGATTAGATTTGAGAATTGCTTTGGTGCTATTACTCTCCTGGGTGATACCAAAGGATTTGCCGGCTTCTTTCTCTTGTCACTGAAAGTAAAGGCACTCATTTCCTCTTTCTTCTTGCTTCTTTCTTCTTAATTTAACGGTTTGAGCATACAGCGTAAAGTAAAAAGAAATCCTTTTTCCTTTCTTTTTTGGGGGGAAAATCAAGAATTTCTAGTGGAAAAACAAAGGATATTTCTATCGTTTCGCATTCAAATCATTTCACTCAAAAGACAAAAGACTCATGAAAGGAATTCTACTACAAAAGAAGAAAGAAGCATTAGCTGCTTTATATACTGGTGATTCTATAGCATTTTCTTATTATCTTGATTCAGTCAAATTAAAAATTCAAGGCCAATGGAGAGAAGCAGGTGATAAATTAGTGAAAAGTGCAGAATTCTATTATAATATTAAAATGTTAATTGAATCAGCAACCATCTATTATGAAGCAGGTGATTGTTATTTAAAAGTTGATAAAAGTGAAGCAATTCAATCATTTCGTCGAAGTGTGAAAGCATATTGTGATATTGGTAGATTTGATATAGCAGGACGAATTGAAAGGAAAATTGGTTATATCCATTATAGAATCATGCATTGGGAAGATGCATATTCACATTTTCGTAAAGCATCAGACTTTTTCTCAGGTGATCGTGATTTAGATCAAAGTGATCTATGTCTTGAGAAAGCAGCGGAATGTGCGGTTTATTTAAATAATTATACTGATGCACAAGGTATCTATGAAATCATTGCAAAGTCATGTATTAATACCAATTTACGTCGTTTTCAATCATGTAGAAAATTATTAAAAGCAATTTTTTGTATGTTTGGGAAGTATGTTCCGATAGAAGATGAGATACCTCTGATTGTTAATGGTAAAGGAGGGATTCAGAAACATTTAGATAAACTGAAAGAACAACAACAACAGAATCCTGTTTTAGGGTCTATTGAGACTACAGGACCAGGGAATTCTTCTTTAACGACGAGAAATAGTATTAGAAGTGATGATGATAATTCTTCCATTCGAACTGCGGAGACACGTCATGACAACTTCCCTCCAACGACCGGCGCTAATCTTCCTCCATTAGGCTCTCCTGCGCCTACCACTAATGGTAACACTGTTGCAACAACTCCAGGTGCTGCAAGCACTCCAGGAGGTGGCCCAGCTCCTGCTATCTCGATTAACTCCATCGCATCAGATGATCAATCTACTCAAACCAAGACTAGTTATGCTGAAAGTTTTCAACCACAAGGGAAGAAATCAATGTCAGCATTATCATTTCAAGGTATGAAACAAGATCAAATTATTAAAAAACTACCAGATGATGCCAAATATCATCATGGATTACCACGTCAATGGCAATATAACATGCCAGAGATATTAAAATTAAAATATGATGAAATTGAAGAAAGATGTGAATATTATTGTATTATTGATTATTTATTTAAATGTTCAAAAGAATATTTTTTTATTAAAAATTTATTAAAATATCGTCGTGAATGTAATTATTTTGAATTTATTGATCATATCTATTATTGGAATAATATATATCCATTAGATGAAATATCATTAATATTATTAAAATATTCTATTTTAGAAATGCAAAAAGAAAGTGAAAATCATAAAATTGCTAAATTAAATATTGAAGTCAATAATGCGATTAGAAATCGTCGTAATAAGAATTTTTCTGGTTAATAAAGGGAGTGGAGTATCTCAAGAAAGAAATGATACGAAGGACTATTATTGACTCTTCCACCACCGACCAAGTTTTTTTTTGTAATTTACTTGTAATTTGTCATACCAACGAGTTGCTAACAAAACAATAAGTCAAGAGGGAGTTCTATGAAAAGAGATGTTAAATCGCGGTATTCAAAGGTTGTTCGTTCTTTGGTCTGATTATTCGATTAGTATAGACGGTTTAGCGTCGTAAAGACACCAGATACATCGACAAAAGTCTGTGTACCTTCCTTGTGACTTGAAGTATAGCGAGCTAATAGTCAGGGGAGGGATGAGTCTTTTTGTGTAATTTCGAATTCTTTTGCTTATTTTAGAAAGATTAACGATAAAAAGTTTCTGAAGTCTGAAATAAAAGTCTATTTCTCCTCTCACCTAAATATTAACCTTCATTGGTCGTAGGCGAGCAACAACAACAATAATAATAATAAGAAAAAAAGATAAATAGGTTTCAGAAAATCAAAAAAACACTTGGTAGTCAACCATACTAAATACGAATACGAAGAAAAGATGCAAAAGAATATAGATTTCAAGGCTTCATTACACTTATACCTAATCTATTTATCAAACACAATTTTTCTTTCTTTAGTTTGCCTCGAGTATTCATTCTCCTCTAATAATTTCCTGCCCAAAGATAACGCGAAATACTGCGATCACACACAAGCTCTGACCGCGACATTTCACTCATACTACTTACAGATGTTATTATTTTTTCTTTTGCTATTTCTTTCTTTCTTTCTTCTAAGTGTGTTCTTCGAACTAAATTTCTTCAAAGTTTAAAAATTCTGCAAACTGTTGTGATGTTCTTTTCTGATGTTTTGATCTTCGTTCCTCTTCTTCTAATAGTCTTTCCGTCGATGAGGTAGAGACAGAGTTCAAACGGTCATTTTCATCAAATAAGAAGACTAAATCACCTGATGGTAAATCTATTGTTTGAAGCCTTGATTGTTCATACATCTCCATATTCTTCCGGCTATATCGGAAGATTAGAGAATAGAGCATTCCACTCACATAGATTGGAATATAAGCAGCGAAGCGTGCGGTGTTTGTATCATTGCCTGAAAATCGAACAATGGTTCTTGGTATCCAACAGAGTAAAGACACTACTGTATACATTCCGATAGTGGTGAGATAGCTTCGAAATAGTTTTCCTGATGTTGTCATGAGACGATGAGCTAAGTCGAAAGAGCTAAGTAAACTCATTATTAATACCATCCAAACCCAGATTAGATATACTCCTAGAACCCAATTGAGACCAGATGAGTAAGGGAGGCTACACCAAGGCGAATCTGGAGTGACATAGATCTTATCAATGAATGGGAGGAAAGTGATCATCGGAAAGACAAGTACAAAAAAGATCCCACCATTGACATAATTCCTTGGAATTCTAATAGTAGGATCTAATATCGACCAACGATGAGCATATACAATTAATCCTATGACCACAATATTCATTAAACCAAAATATTCAAAGAATGATTCGATAATTTGACAAAGTGTTGAATTATATTTAAATAAAAAAGGTAAAGCTGTAATTTCTTCTGATACTAATGATAAATGTAAAAATAATACTAATAAAGTTGAACATGTATGACAAGAATCAAATGAAAACCAAATTGTAAATAACACATGAAAACTTCCTACAATACCACAAGTTGCAAATATGAAATAAATAATGAATAATGGGAAATCTTCTTCCATTTCTTTTAAAAATATTTATCAGCTAATAAAAGGGTCTTGTATTAACTGAGTATAAGATTGCTCGAGTAGATTGTATATTGTATATTGTGTGTACGATAGATATTATTCACTGAGAATATCTTCTTTGCTTGACCGTAAAAGACACTGTAAAACTACGAACTGAGATCGAAAAATACGGATCCTCCAGAGAACAGAAATGTTAGCGAATTCGATCATTAACCTGACCTTTTATTGAGACGGTCTTAATAAAAGCTCTTTCGATGATGATATATTGTGTTTTCTTCGCGATGATTCTTTACAGCAGGAGTTGAGTCTGGAAATCCTTTTTATACGGTAAGGTGCATTTACACAAAGTTGATTGGGAGTCACAAGCTTCCCAATCATCACCTCAATCGAGTAATTCATTCAAACAATTAAAAATTGCAGGTTTCGAAGCTCTTTTCGCTCTTACGCAACTAACAAAGGGATTTGAGCTTGGCTTGGTAAATTTATGGTCTCGGTAAAATCGGTAAATCGGTAAGTAGTATGTTTTTACCGATCATTTTTGTGTGAGAGTGAGAGATGATGTCATGAATTAGTCAACAGCCTTCTCTTCTTACCAAGTCTCCCTTATTCAACGAAAATCAAGTGAAAGGCTATAGCAAAGAATTAAGATGATTCCTCATCTTCCAGAGGTTTTACTCCATCAAACTCTCCAGTTTTTGAATGTGTTCGATTTATTTCAACTTGCAAGATCTTGTCACATTATCTTCAGTGATATTCACCTGTATTTGAAAGAAATAAATACGAAAATTATCCAATTATATTTTCCTAATCTTTTATCAGACCCTTTTTATGTGGAGCCAAAGTCCGCCTTTCTTCAACATTATGAGTTAAGCAGAGAGAGAATTGTTGTTGTTCGTGGATTCTTAACTTATTCGATGAACGTTACAACTCAAAAGTGGAAGAGATGTCATGATTCTCGCCGTGATCGAGGTTATTTCGCTCAAGTCTACTACAAAGGAGATATTTATGCGATAGGTACATATTCTCTTGTTGCAGCTGGAACAGTCGAGAGATATTCTCCTTTCACAGATTTCTGGCATTTAGTCAGTCCTATTCCAAAGAAGCTTCGATCTGTCGGTGCAGCTGTTGTCGGTGATAATCTTTACATCACTGGTGGAATTGAGTCTTTCTCTGATGTTGTTGATGATAAGATATATATCTTTGACTACCAGAAGAACGAGAACAACGAAAGGTTGAAGATCTCGAACGATACTTCATGCTGGATTGATGTTCAAGCAAGATTACTTCGACCTCGGTATCGTCATGCTGCTGTGGGCTATAAAGGTAAGATGTGGATCGCGGGTGGAAGCTTTGAAAACTTCGAAATTACCAACACCGTCGAAATCTATGATCCTCAGACAGGCAATGTGGATCAAGGACCAAGCATGTTAGCTCAAAGAGATTTTACAAATTTATTAACTGTAAGAAATGAATTATATGTTGTAGGGGGAGATGTTGATATGACAGGTAATCCCATCATAAGAACCATTGAGAAATATGATGAAAATACCCAACAATGGATATATATTGCTTCTTTTAAAGATACTAGGAGAGGATTTTCAACTTGTTGCCACCAGAATAAGATCTATGTCTTTTGTGGTAGCAATAATTCTCAGCATCATATAAAGAATTGGGATGCCTTTGATGTTGTTACAAGACAATGGGATTCAGAAACAAATCCTGATGCACTTCGATCAATGCCTCTAATTGATAGTTGGGGTCAAGCAACATTATTTCCTGGCGTTAAAATTGTTACAGATTAATCATATCTTCTCTCATTTTCGTTTCTTGAATTCATTATCGTTGATGCGTGTGATTCATCCTGATTTCTCACCTCCTAAACCTTCATTTTGAGAAAATGATATTATTCTCTCTCTCACTTTGATTAATTGTTTTACATGATGATGATAAATAATAATAATTTGTATGCTGTAGTCATAGTAGATCACTTGACATATCTCCTTTTTTGTCAAAAACACCATCAATTGTTTCTAGTCAAAGTCCTTTCTATTTCAAAGGGTCTAAAAAATTCAAAACTAAAAGAAAAGAAAAAAGAAAATAATAACACAAAAGAAAAGACGAATCGAGTAGAAGAGCAAACGCTGAGATTAGAAAATACGATGAATCAACAAGGGGAAACATTAACAACAAATAGAGATGTTTCTCCCTATGAATTGTCTTAAAGCAAAAGAGCGAAGTAATTTAATGAACAGAACTGATGGGTTTCTTTCTCTTCACTGCTCTATTTGTCTTTCCCTTTACTATGATCTTCTTCCGCTTCTTCTATCCCATCAGTCAAGGCACTAAATGCACTTTCATTATTGTGGTTATTATAATGTCCCTCTTCGTCATATTCATCATCCTCATCATCATATTCTTCCTCCTCTTCTCGAATAAAGCCACTCTCAGACTCCTGTATCGTATCTAGCGATGTGCTTCCTTTGTTGATATGTTTTACGACAGGTTCATCAATCGCACTTAAGACAGCATCAAATCCAAACACTGTAGGATTTGTTCCGTTCTCGATGGAGTCATCACTGGGGATTGGTCGCACACATCGATTCGGCGTGAGAGCGTAGTTATTAGGTTTCATCACCGGATGCCAATTTGCCGACCTTGTTCCACGGCCTAAGTGACCTCCCCGTCCACCTTCTAATGGATGACGTCCCCCTGATCCTCGTCCACCAAATGACCTTATTCCATCTCTTCGAGTGAATAGAGCAGTAGTCAGCACATGAACACGAGCTTTGAGGACTTCTTCTACAGCCGCCTTCTCTTCCGAATATCTGAATAATCCCGTAAAGTATGGAATCTTTGCCTTTGGATCAATTAATCGGGGCCCAACTAGGGAAATGATCCCAATCTTTGTCCTGATAGAGGTTGTGACTTCGATCATAGTGGAGAGATGCTCAGAGGTAAATAGAAAGGGATTCTTTGCAACTTCTAAGTATTTTATTAACTCTTCATTGCTCCTAAAAGCCAGTAAGAGTTAGATCAATTCGAGGATATGGTGATGACGCAGCTTACGTGAATGATTCTAGTTTTTTCATCAATACTTTGAATTCATCAACAGTAATTAAAGTAGCATGATTTAAATTCTCAACCTTCAAACCAGGTATTAATCCAACTCCGAATTCTCCTGTCTCTAAAGGATTGCTTTCGACTATCATCACAGACTTTTGTCGACTAAGTCGACCAATTTTAGCTTTCCCACCATCAGTAGTCATTTCTCATGCAAGTTTTGATACAATAGAATTTCGAAGGATTAACTATAAAATTAAAAGATGAAAAGGTTTGTTATGAGTCGCTTGAGAAGGTCTGCTTTAATGACGAATTATTAAAATATCTCGATAGCAGTTAAAGGTGAAATGAGGAAGTCGAACGATTTCAAAATCAAGACAAGGTTCAAGGATTTCCTTCCAAATTCTCAGAAAAAAATGAGATTTTTTTTGGTGGGTCAGAGTCAAGGTGTTCGGGCAAGGGGTGGGTGAGACGTTTTTCAGGTGAAATTCTTTTGGATTTGATTCGCTAGTGAGGCAGAACTAAAAAGTCATCGAAAACATCTTATATTAGCGAACTACTACTATAGCAGTGAGACGAGAGATAGAGAGATCAATAGCAGGGAATCATTACGAAGGCTGAGAAAGTTGTTAGCCAAAATCAATTTAATATCCATCATTTGAAAGAATTCTGTTGAAATTACAGCAAGTCCAAGCCGTAGCAACTCTCATACTAAAGTACACCCTTCGACAACAATGGAGCAAGCACAACCTTCTAATCGTCCACCTGGTGATGATTTTCACCAACAAAAATTAAAAGCATGGCAACCAATTCTGACGCCATGGCATGTGATCACTCTCTTCGTTGCGATCGGTGTGGCTTTCATTCCAACTGGTGTTCATCTTTTAAATACCTCCAATGATGTAAGGATCTATCAATACCCTTTCTCTTCCTTTTATCCTCTCATTTCTCTCTTTTTTTCGTTTCTTTAGATTTATGAATCCACTATCATTTATGACGGATCTGATGCTTCTCCTGATTGCACAATCTACAACCAGAACCAAGGAACACACTGTCCGGTAAGATTATTGCTTCTGTCTTTCAATAGTATTAATGTTGTGGTATTTCTTTGAAAGATCTCTTTCACGCTTAGAGATGACGTTGATGGTCCTTTATACGTGTATTACGGTTTAAGTAACTTCTACCAGAATCATCGTTTATATGTTAGCAGTGTAGATCAATATCAAATAGGAGGCACGGTAAGAATTTCACGATCTCTCCAAGTCTGTGCTGTTTATTATTCATTTCACTTCTAAAAGAAAGAGACTAAGTCTACTTTAGAAGGCACCTGTGTTTCAAAGGTTGAGAATGGATCTCAATTATTGAATCCATGTGGATTAATTGCCAACTCTTATTTCACAGGTAATTCTAAAACTACGAATTACTTTCTCTTTCTCACTAGACTTTCGAATGTCTGCAGATATCATTACCTTCGATTCTGCTCATAGCACTCCATCTGGACTCTCGTTAGACGATTCTGACATCGCCTGGCCGTCAGATAGCGACAAGTTTAAACAACCTGATGGTTTTAAATCAACTGTAGTTCCTGGACCTACAACTGATTGTTCAGCATATAATCTTCCTGCTGGTTGCAAGTATTATCACAACACAAACACCAATACAAGCTATTTATTCTATTATCCTGATGATGCAACCACCCAATATTTATATGAAACATATCCTACTTTAATCTCACCCATTGATGGTGTAACAGATGATCATTTTAAAGTATGGATGAGAACTGCACCATTACCTAGTTTCCGTAAATTATATGGTAAAATTAGTGGTGATTTTAAGAAAGGTAATGTTCTTCGTTTTAATATTACAGCAAATTATGAAGTAGATAGTTTTGATGGTGGTAAATCAATTATTATTAGTAATTTAGGTGAATTTGGTGCTAAGAATCCTAATTTAGGTATTGCCTATATTGTTGTTGGTATTATATCTTTAGTATTTGCGTTATTATTTGCTACAAAACAATTCTTATCACCTCGTCCTGTTGCTGATCCTTCTTTATTGAATTGGAACGCTTAATAATAATTCTAAAGGAAAGTCTATGGAAGTTTTACAAGAGGGTAAAATAGTCATCATACGAATTCTGTTTTTTTCTAATATTGTGTTTCTTTGCATTAATTTGTAGTTTACTTTGCTTCGCTTTGTTTTAGTTTGCTTTGATATGATAATTTGATTCGAAACGATGATAACGAGGCAGAATAACAGTGGTTTGTTTTTTTGATTCTCTCTCATGTTCGACACTTTGTCGCCTCCTTCTTCCTCTCTTTCTCTCCATTAGTAGTAGTGTGAGTTTTCAAATAATGTTTATTTGAAGTTTTTGAATAGTGTAACGATGAGAAGGAGGTGATGGTGCTAATAACGATGATTAAAGTAAAGTTTTTATTTCTTGGTTCCTTGTTCTCCCTTTCATGCCACAACTCGATAAGCTACATAAAAAAAACAAATAATGGAAAGACATTATTATCTTAACGAATCAAACTATAAACCCTCCCCTAGCTACATATATATATATCATCATTCTATAGAAAACCTCTCACAAGAATATATTCCTAACAAAACTCAACCAACCCCATCCACACCCATTATTCGAACCACCTCTTAGCAAGATCAACTTCATCTTGAATATTTAGTATTGTTTTAACTTTAATTGAAACTTTTCTTTAATAAATAAACAAACACCAAATATTAAAGCAATAGAACCAACTGTATAATATGCTGTGCCAGAGAAGATATTCTTACCACCATAATTCCCTAATGTTGAGATAATTAATGATTTCTTCCCATCAAAAGCTTCTACAACATAATTTGCGGTTACATTAACCACTAATTGATCACCAGTATTAAAATTTGTATGAATCTTTCCGTATAGTTTACGAAATGTTGGCATTAATGGTACTTTCATCCAAACAATGAAATGTTCATCCATCACACCAGTGATTGGTGAGATGTGAGTGGGATAGGTCTCATAGAGGTATTGTGTTGTGTCATCATTCGGGTAATAGAAACGATAATGAGTATCGGTGGAAGTATCATAGTAGTATTTGCAGTCAGATGGAAGTCCAACAGCTTCACAGGAGACGGTGGAGTTCGCGACGACAGCTTGTGCGAAGCCACCCACTTGATTGTAGACTGTGACACGATCAGTGTGCAGTGAGATGCCAGTCTCGTCTAAGGTGATGTTCTTGACAGTAGTTTGAGTTTCATCAATGTTAAAAATATCTGATGCAAGTTTCTTAAGTCATGAGAGGAGGGTGTGGGACAAAGGCTAACCTGTGAAGAAACTGTTGGCAATCAACCCACAAGGATTCAATAATTGCGATCCATTCTTATACAATGGGGTACAATCTAAGCTAACAGCTGATTCAGCAAGTAACTAATAGAGAGGTTAAAGGGTTTGCAGTTGGTTGGAGATGGGTGCTCACCTCTCCTTTCAATTGACCCAAGGATTTACTTTCATAGTAACGACGATGATTTTGAAAGAAATTTTCAAGTTCATAATACAAATATACTGGTCCTGTTACAGTTTCATCAAAGTTAAAGGTAACCTATCCAGCGAGTTTTAGGAAGACACGATGAGGTAGGATGTAAAAGTCTTACTGTGCATTGTTTCCCCGCATTATTATCAGTAATGTAACAATCTCCACTTGAACCATCATCATACGTTATTCTTTTTTCGTAAATCTATGAGATATCACCGAGCAGAGTTCAAAATCGTTACGACATGAAGAAAGCATAAATGAGGCACTCTTACATGTTCCGCATCATGTGCGACTTTACTCCCCACACCGAGGAAAATTATTCCAAGAATAATCCATATAACATAAACATAAAGTTGTGGAATTTCTTGAGGGATGGATGGTAATCTTTGTTGAATCAGATCGTTATCTATATTCACCCCATTAATCAAATTTAATTCAAAAGGAAAAGTTGCGAAATCGTTACCGATTGGTTTCTTCGATTTTGTGCTTGGTGCTGCTTTTTTCGTCATGCTCAATCGTTTACAGATGATAGTTGCGAATGGTTGTAATCGATAGCAGGTCCTTCACTCAAAAAGATCTGATTGAATTGTGAATGAATGATTTATACATTTACTTAAACTCGGATTCGCAACGCCGGATGGAAGGAAAAGACCGGATTCTTTTTCGTCGAAAATTCATTTTGGAAGTATTGAAGTTCTTCATCAAATTTATGTGGGTTGTGGTTTGAAACAACTTTCAAACATCCAGAAACTGAAAGATTTAAGTGGCTCTATTTTTCACAGATCCCTTCAAGATATATTACTCGTCGGAAGTTGATCTTACTTGTACTAGATATTGTACAACCGATTCCAAAAATGGAAACGAATCTTATCATTTCTTCCACAATCTATTATTTTTTCCTTATTCTTGGTATACTGAGTAATTTATTGGTTCTCATCTATCTTATTAGACACAGTTTACGAAAAGGATCTCAATTATTTACAACTCTATTATTTTATCTTCATTTCAGTTTAGTAGCAGAAGAAATCACCACAATACCTTATCTATTTAAATTTTCTGAGGGCCTTTGTCTTGCTGTAGAAGGATTAAAATTTTATTTCGGATTAAAGAATGTATTGAGCATTCTTTTTTTAGTATCGAGTTATAGTACTTATATCCAAAAATCTTCTAACTTCTTCATCCCACAAAAGGTTTTAATCCGTGTACAGTTATTTCTCACCATTTTCCCAACAATTACATTTTTACCTTATACTAACGGAGTTTATACCTATCCAGACGATCCATGGTGTAGTTTACCGACAAATCATAATTTAGTTTGGGTAATCTTCGTTCAATATCTCTGGGTTTGGTTGATGTTAATCTTTACACTCATCACAAACATTCGAATGATAACTACATTGTATTATAATTATGATCCATTATTACTCAATCATTATTTCTCTACAGTGGTTACCTATTCCATCGTAGCGTGGGTAAGTTGGATTCCTCGTACAGTCATTCGATTTACTTATTACAACGAAGATACAACTAATGGTTTATTGTTTTATTCTTACTTTCCTGTTTATATCGCAGGCATCTTATTTGCAGCATTATTTTTCAGAAATATTCCTCAAGTTTTAAAATTTGAAGAGCTTATGAAGCACAATCAAATTGATCTTTCTAATAATTCTATTGATTGGAATATTATTGTCGAGAGGAACAGTCAAATAGGAGGAGTTGGAAGCGGTGGTGTGAGTCGATCTGTTTCCAAGAACATTTCAGTTGATCATAGAATTAGTCGAGTGACCAACAGGTCGATATTTAGTCCGATGTTTTTTGTTGAGTACGGAATGAACTTTCCAACGAAAACTTCACCTATTCACAGTCAAGCATCTTCCGACAAATCTATTATGGAGTTAAAGGAAAGAGATGATGAAGAAAACAATAGAAGTCTTTAGAGGAGATATCTTTTCTCCGATAAATCAATTACGTTACAGATGAGAATCGAGTACCTTAGTTCTCAATATAAAACAGAGGTAAATTCAGAACAATATTCTCATGCATTCTCATCTATTCTATTATTTGTTGTAATAGAAGATAAGGTTGCCGTTGAAATAGATGTCATTTCCTGAGTGGTAGGAGCACTCGTACTCGAAATGCTTCTTTGTCCATTATACTCGGATGGACGCAAGAAGAAAGGGTTTTTCGTTGTTCCACCAATAGAAGGGGTTTTAGTCTCAGAAAAGCTTGTATCTCGCGTTGCATTCGTTTGATCAATGATATTAAAGAGATCAGCGGTATCCCAAATGATATCCTCGCCGAAAGATTTCGAAGTTTCTGATTCGTATCGAGTAAGTCCATTCTCATTAATCATAAACAGCACACAGTACAGTATAGCTGCGATAAGAGCGGGGAAATATTGAACAAATCTTTGGTCTATACTATCATGTGTCTGAAAAAATGCCCATGATCGAGGGATCCAAGAAAGACCCGATATTAAAGAGAATGCACCGCAATTAAAGGCATACTTCTGGAACAACTTCTTGTCGTTATTCTTTATCAACACAACACGTAGCATATACACATTGGATAAAATAGCAGAGAGAATCACCCCCCAGACCCATAAAAATTGTATGCAAAGGGCCCAACCAATACTCGCTCCGGAGGGTAAGGAGCACCAAGGAACAGCAGGATAGACGTAAGCATCATCAGCAAATGGCAAGAGGGAAATCAGAGGAAAAAGAAAGACGAAGATATGAGTATAAAACCGTACTTTCTCAGAGAAGCCTTTGACGTTGTATAGTAGTGAATATCTATGAGCTTGCACCATTATAAAAATAACGAATAAATTCATTAAACCAAAATAATACTTAACTGCCTCCATAAAAACACAAAAATCATGATTGAATTGAAAAATATAGGGTATTAATGTAATACATTCTCCAATATTTGAGATATGAAGAAGGATTACAAGTCGAAGAAAAGGATTCGACTTACTCAAGAAATCTTTTGGATACTTCCATTTCAGATAGATTAAAACTCCTAGATTACAAACAATAGCAAGTGCAGAAAAGAGGTAATAAACAACAAATGTTGCATCTTCATTAGCCGTCGCCATAGCTTCTCTTTTCTTCAACTGGGAATGGTTTGTGATGATAGATGATGAACTAAGAGAAAGAAGAATCTAATAATTTGACGTTGCAGAAGGTTCAAAAACGAATCTTTTTTCTCACAGTTTGAAAAAAGAGAAAAGACGATCTAGTAGAGAACTGAAATTTCCTTGCGAAATCTTTGAAGATGTTCGCTCAAGATCGTGCTTCTAGTAAGTTCTCAGCCACAGGGGCATTCTCACCTGTGAAGAAGACTTCTTCAGAGACTCCTATTCAAACTCCAAGAGATCCAAAGACCAAGACATTTAGTCGACCTTCTACCTCACAAAAAACCAAACCAACTGAGGTCCCACCGAGTCCAATGGTATCAGAGGCTAATAAAATACTTTCACCGAGAAGCCTGCTGAGCAGCGATGCTGGCGCCACATCAAAGCCTCTTCATGAACCCTCCTCGTCAATCCTCTGTGCTTACGAAACACTATTAAAGAATCAGAGAATGCAGATATTAGAGCTCATCGATAAGAATGAACAACAAAACAAGAAATGGTTGGATTTAAGCGAGGATTACCATAAATTAAAAGAACAAAACTCGTCGAAAATATTAGAATTAGAGACGATCCTTTCCATGTCAAAATTAGAGACAGAAGAAAGAGTTCAGCGAACATCTAATTTCCATTCTAATATTATGGCAGATCAGATTCGCTTGAAAGGATTGATTTTAGATCTCTCCAGTCGCTTCTCCATCGAGCAAAACGTGAACAATTCTGCCGCAACCTCCACCAACCCTGGTGGCTTAACAAGAACAGGTTCTTCTGCTTCGATGATCAGTGGAGGTGGAGGAGGTGCTGGTGGCTATTATCAAGCAACAAAGGCAAATAATGAATTACAAGAAAATCTGAAACTTTTGACTCAAATTAATGCTGCATATCAACGATTAGAAAGAAATTTATATGAATTATTTCGAATCCCGAATGAAACAACTACCATACTATCAAAAGAAACGATTGATTTATTTCAAACAATTAATCAACAGAATAATCAATTACAAAATTATAAAAATAAATTACAACAAAAACAAAAGAAATGGAAAGAAGAAAATGATAATTTAGAAAAATCTTTAATGATTTATAAAAATGATTTATCTGAAACAATTTTACAGAAAGATGCTTATCAATTTCAATATGAACAACTACAGAAAGATTTTTCACAGCTAAGTCAAGAGAAAGTGAAATTTATTACAGAAAATAATGAGAAAGATCAGAAGATTACTGAAATGACAAGACAGTTAAGTCAGTTAGAACATGAGTTACATCAAGAGAAGTTAATGCATGATTCACATCAAAGTAAGAATGCTCAATCTGTTAGCTCTTTGCAATATGATTTACAGTCAGCGAAGAGAGAGATTGATGATTTGAAAGAGAAATATCAACTTTCTCATCAACGTGCACAACAACAAGAGTTAGAGGTCGTTCAATTAAAAGAAAAATTAAAACAAAGTCAAGCAACAGTGCAACATAAAGACAGTGATATTAATGACATTACGAAACAATTTGAAAAAGAAATCGAAACGAAGCATCAATACATTCATCAATTAACTATGATGATGAAGAAGTATAAAGATGAAAAACAACGCGATCTCGATTCTTACCATCACCTCCAACAGCAAACACAATACGAGATGCAACACTTAAATGAGCAAATTCAACAGTTAAATGAAACGAAAGCATCGTTTGAAAGTCAATATAAATCAATGTCATTACAGTATAATGAAGTGAAAGTATCTCTTGAAATGACTCAAATGACTTTACAACAGTCGCAAAAGACCTTTGATCAAAAGATTGAATTTTTAAATAATACCGTTGCTCTTCAAGAAAAACAATTAAATGAAAAGCAAATAATCTTTCAAGAACAATTAGCTACGATTAATCAGCAAACACAACAATATCAAGATCTGAATCAGAAATACCAAACACTTTCAGAGCAATATCATCAACAGATGATACAGTTAGAATTTTCGCGAAAAGAAAAACAACAAGAAAAGCAACAGTTCCTACAACTAATTAATCTTATGATTTCTAAATTCAAAACATTAGAAAAAAATATTATTAATGAATGGAACGAGAAGTTTTTGAAGGCAATTCAAGGAAAATTACTTCCAGGTTTAAATAAAATTGTAAAAGTCTTTCAAACGAAAATCATCGTCGGAGTTAAGAATCGTCTCATTAAATATGACAAGAAATTAGCAGATCAAGAGAAGGTCTTCCACATTCAGTTCGAAGAAGTTAAAGCGAAGGCTGAGGTTGAGGAAAAGCGATCCCACGATGCAATTTATCAACTGCAAAAGCAAAAAGAAGAAGATAAATTTGCCAAAGATATATATAACCAACAAATTGAAGAGATGTCACATTCTATCTCAACACAATCACAGCAACTACGAGCACAGCAGGAAGAGAGACAACAACTCATTAATAAATTTGAAGCTCTCAAGAATCAATTTAATCAAACCTTACAAAACTTACAAACCACATCGAATTCCTTCGAAGGCTTGTCTCAAAAGCATGAGTTATTGTTGCAAGAGAAAGATCAATTGCAGGAGAGATTCTTACAACTTCAATTCACTCTCGATGATCTTCAGAGCAAATATCAAACAGCAGTAAGCAATGAGACAAACCTTACTGACCATATTCGAGGTATAGAAGCTAAATCAGAAATCAAGCTAACTGCTTTATTGCAAGAACAAGAAAACTTACAACAACTTTTAATCGATAAAGAAGAAGATATTAGACGCTTAGAAGTCATTAAAAAACAATTAGAAGATAAAAATCAAAAGAAGAATCAAGTTATCCAAGAATTACATCAAAAATATACTAAAATGAAAGGAAAACTGTTTATGCATAAATCATATTATCAAAAGCAAGATAATGAATTGTTTCAGAAGATGGGGAAGTTTTCAAATGAGATTTTATCTTTACAAATACAATTAAATGATTTAAATACTGTTGTGAGCCAAGATGATTCACAAGATGATATTCATAATAACGCGATGACGTTTCCTCAAGCTTCTCTTCCTGACACAAAAGCAAACACTATTAACGAAAAGTTCGAGAAGGGAGGTGAAGCTCCCCGATCTCCGCAAGACAATGACCTCAAAGAAGACACACTCTTTTCACCTCGGCGTGACGGACAGGTGATGAGTCACGGTAAGACTTTTGTTTTCGATGAATTAACAAGTATTAGCGATATGACTGATGATTATGCCACTCATAAGTATTAATTCATTCATATCCCTCACGCTTATATTAGATTTGTCGTACACATGGTTTTACTTATATTGAAGCATCTCTTCCATATTTTTTTTTTCTCTCCTCCTTTTTTATTGTTTTCATTCTTATTCTCTTTCCTAGTTTCTATACTCCTTTGATTTGATATTGTTGCTTCTTTTTCTCCCGATGATCGGCTGTCTCTCATCTTTCCTTTAGATACATCCGATATTCATCATTAACTTTCGATTGTACGATTCTGTACTTGACGAAGGCCTTGTATATCGTTTTAACGCATTTCTTTCATTTCACATCATAATCGCATTTGGTCTGCTTTCTTCAGTTATCCAGGAAAACCTCATATCCCCCCTTGTAATTCATAAGATTTATCTCTTCCCTTCTCTCTTCTACCGTTTACTTTTTTCTAGGGGGTTGTTCCGTTCAAATCAAACCCAATACATGTTACCCTTTTGTGAGAATCTCGAATACTTGCAAGCGTCAACATCAAAGAAAACCTCTTAAAGGCTATTAAATGACTTCAAAACTTACAATTAGATGAAACGTCATTCAACAAACTCATTAAACCAAACAAATTAATCTTCTAACTACTACTCCTACTACTATGTATTATGAGGTCTAACCCTTCAATTGAAATAAAACAACAACATCATATCAATAAAGAAAACGAAAAAGAAAGAAAAAAGAAAAGAAACAAACTAATAAGAAAGCAATTCACGATATGAAATGATCTCCTACAGTAAAGTTTCCCTATTATTAAGGTTGAATCATTCGATCGTTAGCACTATGACCCTTCACTGAGCGACCATTCCCAGCAGATATCGGTATTCCTCCAGCTCTATTGGAAGGATTGGAGGCTACTCCCATATTTTGGTCATAAGGGTAATTGTTCGCTCGGAAGATAGGAGCTCTAGCATTCTCACTCTTCAAAGCAACCTGCCCTGACGAGCTACGATAACTCGTCGCAGAGATACCCACATTAGACTGACGACTTGAACTACCGAGGTTAGACTGTGTGGTGGGATTACTGTTATTATCAGCATAGACTGCAGAGTAGTTCAGACTAACATTAGGTGTGGATTCTTCAGTCGAGTCCGTCGCAGTGGAAACTGATGTTAAGTTGACATGACGATTACTATGAACGCTCGTCGTATTATGAGATCTATTGTTCGCTACGGAATAATCACGATTCCCAGTCAATGGAGGAAGTTCTTTAGAGTTTTGTCGTACATGATGAGCACCAGGAGGTTTATTCATGCTATTCATATTATTGTTTGGTACAGAGGAATGACCATTATTATGAATATTCTTATTCTCGAATGAAGGTCTTCTCTTCTCCACATCATATCCATTAGTTGACGAAGGAGCAATCACTGTAGGCTTTAACGCTGAAGGATTGTGGGAACTATTCACACTACCTCCACTACTCCCTCCTTCCTTCTTATTAATATTATTCAAATAATTCGCTTGATACTGTGCAACCCCTCCCTTCACAGGAGACGAATTCATCATCATGCCATGGTTGTTATTATTAGGCCCAGCCATCGGTGGGTAATACGGATGTTGATAGGGATGATGAGGTCGAGGTTGCTGAGAAGGAGAATTCACATTATTCGTTATATAAGGTGTTTGTAATGTCTTCTGAGGTGTCCCATTACTATTCACACTACTATTGCTACTATGAGACAGCATTGTTGTTGGTTGTGGGACAGTCTTCCCTTCATTCAACGCTAATCGAGCATTCAATAAAACCTTTGTATTCCTTAATGGTAATGGTAGCGGTGTACGATCATAATAAATGGAATTATAATGACTTTGACCATGATAAGATAGATTAATGGGTATGACACCTTGCATTAATTTCTCTTCTTCAGGATTTTCATTTACTGGAATTAAATAATCTTTAGGATTAATCGAATTTGATGAATAAATATGAATGTTACGATCTAATATCTCTTCCATTGCTCTAATCTCTATATCATCAGCCCATGTACCATTTTTAGACATTTCTTCAATATAATCATCAAATTTACAATCAACAATAAATTTTTCAAAACGTTTTTGATGTTTTTTCAAATGTTCAACACAGAAATATCTTAATTGTTCATGATATTCTTCATTTAAATATAATTGATGTGATATTGCACGAAATAAACAATTACCATCACCTTCTATTTCAATAATATGGTAGCCATGTTGTTGTAATGTATGAATAAATACTCTTTCTTTATTGATTTCACGTTCAAATGCTTCAATCTCTTCTTTGGTTGGTTCACGTTCACCGTTACTATTAGGAGCTTGCACTTTTATCGCTTCATTGTTATTGTTATTGGTATTGTTGTTCTTACTGTTCTCTTGTGACGTGGTGGTATTCACTGTCATGTTATCGGTGTTATCTTTCCCTCCTTTACCTGAATTCTTTCTTTCTGCTGTATCTTTGCCATTCACACTGGTATTATTGCCTGTCGTTGAGATGCTATTAATCGCCTTGGACATCATTTTACCAAATGAAAAAGAGGATTTCTTCTTTTTCACTCTTTTCTTCTTCTTTCCTCCTTCTTCATTATTATTAACACTGTTATCTCCTCCTTCTTCATCCTCTTCTCCCTCAGTATTGCTACCTTCATCTCCTTCTTCATTATTTCCTTCCTCTTGATTAGTTCCCGTAGGAGAAGCAGGATGGTTCGAGGAGAAGCTAAAGGTAAACTTTGATTTCTTCGTGCTGTCAGGTGTCTTCTGAGCAGCTGTGGCAATAGAGGTTTGTTCAGTCGACTTCGTTCCAAAGGCTGAGATACGATTAGCATTCTCATTAATATCTAATGTTTCATCGAATTTTGAATCCCATCCCATATAAGTTATTCTTATCTTCGTCTCTCTCTTGTCGATGATCTTCGCCTTCCTCCACTTTGCTGTGGGTGTGTCAGAGCCAGGGCGATAGAAAATATCTAAAATATCCACCTAATACAATAAAATAAACACACGTTTAGAGAGAAAAATTTGAGAGGTCTTACCGGTTGACCGACTTCATAACTCTGCGGAGGGAAGATATTGTCAGTGGAGAAAGTCTTCTGCAGCGTATAATAACGAGCTTGCACAGGAGAGTTCACAGCACTCGTAGCAGCAGTACTAGGGTAAGGATGAGGTGATGACATCAGAGAAGACATGTTATTCGTTGAGGAGGAAGCTGAAGTAGGTTGACTCATCGGTGTTCCAGCGATGGTTGAGGTTTGAGTATGAGGCGATTGAATATTATTCTGAGAGACAGAATTACCTGTTAATAGATAATACTTCACTAATTGCATTTGATTAGTATCTAATGCAACACCAGCATCAATTTCTGGTTTAGTTAATAGTCCCATTGGTGCAATTTTATGTATTTCTTCTTCAAGATCCATCCAGACATCAAACGATGAATTCCAACCAATAAAATGAATGAAAACCCGACGTGGATTCTCTTCATCTAATTCAACAATTTCTGCTTCACGCCATTTAAACATTAATTTACCAGAATATTTGGAATAAAATGAATCACGTATTAATATGATGGTACCAACTTTAATCGCTTTATAAATACTTTTATGAGTATTTTTCAAGTTATTGGATGAGGTGTTACCACTATTAATACTATCTATAGAGTTGGTAGTACTAATTGGGGCGGGGTTGGGAGGATCCTTCTTGTTGGGAAGGGAGGTATCAGTGGTTTTACTCTTGTTGGCCTCTTTATAAGAATCTGTTGATCTAATGCTTGAATCGCTCTTAATATGGCGAGATGAAGATTTTGGGTCTTCATGCTTTTGTAAACTAACACTAGGAGTAACGATGGTCACTTTGCTGGTGCTGGTCACTGAGTTAGTAGAAAGTTCTCTTGGAGATTTCTCAGCAAAGTCTTTTCGAGATTCTAGACGCTGGCCGAGCTCGCCTGTCTCAACTACCATACTATTAGGACGAGGACGACTACTCTCTTTCGCATCTGAGTTTACGCTACCCGCGCAACCCATCTTGATTCAAAGTAAATTTGACCTAACCGAAACTAATAAATCACGATAAATCGGGGCGACAGAAACGTAATTGATTCGTATTAAGCCTTCAAATAATTACTGAACAGAGATATATGGCCAAAATAAACCTTGATTTGACAAGATTCTTGTGTGTTTGGTCTTATTCTTGCGTGAGAATGGTTAGAGAAAGACTTAACGATCAAAATAATCTCTCAACGCGGCAAGGCGGGTTCATTGTCGCGCCGAGAAATTTCTTTTCTTCTTTTTTTCCAAGAAATTGAACTTGGAAAAATGAAGGAAAAGTTGGGATAAAATCTTAGATGGATAAATGATCATGATCATTGCATGGAATAGAAATAGATTTTAATCAAATTTGGAATCATGATTCACTATGCAGCTCATGCTGAATATGTTTTTTTTTATATTTTTGCAAGTCTCGCTGCCCTAGGAAACTTTTTGGTTCTTGTATCCCTTTGGAGCATTAAAAAATCGAAAACATGTTTTACTCATTTGCTCTATTATCTGCATACCTCTGCTTTCATGATGGCCATCTTATCATATCCCTATGTTTATAAAGGCTCTGATGACTTGTGTCGAACAATTCAAGGATTTGAGTGTTACTTTGCACTTGTAAATCTTATCACTGTCGCTCTATTAGTCGAAGCCCATCGAAGCAACATCTTTGAATGCTCATTCGATATTAAGAGGCTGATTCACGAGAAAGGAAGATATCTGATTATGGTTTTTCCATTACTGGTATTTTTAGGCTTCGCCTCTGGTGCTTATCAAACAACTAACGATGCCTTCTGCCTGATCGAAGCGAATTTTAACGAGGCTGCATTCCTCTCACTGTACTTAATCTGGGTCTGGATAATCATTATATTTTGTATCGGGCGTATCGTTAATACACTTTATCGGATTTATATTATTGATAAGTTATTAGCTAAACGCTTTTTCACTAGTTTAGGAATGTATATCTTCGTTGCTCTTTTCACTTGGGTTCCAAGAACAATTGTTCGTTTCTTTAATAGATTAGATGATCCGAATGATGATGATAATCAATATCAAAATTCTTTATTTTTAATTTCTCTTTTCCCTGTTCAGATAGGTGGGATTTTATACGCTTGTATCTATCTAAAGGAAGTTGGTTCAATTAGATTGCTAGAAAACAATCGAAATTCAATTAATGCCTCGCGTGACGATGATGAAGGAGGATTTTCTTTTTCATGGGATGAAATTATAACAAATGACATGCTCATTCGGGCAACAAACGCTACAACTAGCAATGATGGACCTAATAATTATCGATTTAGTGCAGCATTAAATATGTGGGCGAATCGACCTACTGTTACCAGATTAGCACCGAGTATACCGTTACAAGCCCCAGCAAGTCAAACAAATCCTATTTTAATTAATAATAACCAAATAGACCCTATACTTTTGTTAACAAGAACTCAATCTCGACCAGTGAGCGGCATCTCTTCTCCTGTCATTGATGCGAAGAGCAGCACACCATAGGTTACTTGATTGATTCAATTATTTTTTTTTTTTTTGTTTTTTGTTTTTTTTTTTCTGTTTTATTGAATTACTCTACTTTCTTTGTTGTAATCCGTTCGTTTTACTCCACTCTTCTTGTTACACTTCTAGCTTATATTGAAGACTTTCGTCTCAGTAGTGTAATTTTAGGGAACAAAATAACCGAAAACCGTTTGGTTGAACGGAAACCGGATCGAAAAGATCAACAAAATTCTTCTTGCTCTGACGATCAGCAAGCAAATTATCTATAATGCCACCTTTACCAGATGATCCAGGAGACCCAGGGTTTGTGATTTACTTCATTTTATCGTCTATTAGCATAATTGCGAATTCTCTTGTTGTTTGGTCGTTGAAAAAGCTTCGTCGATCTTCATCATGCTTCACATACTTGCTCTATTATCTTCATTTCACCTATGTTCTGGAACAAATTCTCACCATGCCTTTCTTATTTAAGGGTAATTATACATTTTGTACAATAGTACAAAGTTTTCAATGTTATTTTGGTTTGATGAATATATTAGTCGTTGCATTATTAGTGGAAGCACATTTAACAACAATCTTTGATGATCCATATGATCTCAAAACAAAAATTGTACTATATGGGAAATATATTTTTTATTGTATTCCATTAATAGGATTTTTAGGTTTTGTTAATAATACTTTCACTTATCCTCATAGTGCATTTTGTATAGTTCCAAGTGCTTTGACTAGTTTAACTTTTTTGTTTTTCTATTACGTTGAAATATGGTTATTATTGTTATATACAAGTATTAGAATGATTTTTTCTTTTTGTAAAATCTATCAAATGGATCGTCTTCTTGCGCATAAGTATTTTAGTAGTATAGGATGGTATATTATCGTTGCAATTCTTAGTTGGTTACCACGATCTATTATAAGATTTTCATTTCCTTTTGCTGAAGATGATGATGATAACGGTGATGATAATGCTGAAGCTAATACTTTATTTTTAGGTTCTTTTTATCCGATGGTTTTATCAGGTTTAGCATTTGCTTATATTTATTTCCGTGAAAAAGCTTCCATTAAAACCTTTGCACTTTATAATCGAAGAACTGAAGAAGTTAGTCTAGATGGGGAATATTTTTCCTGGGAAGAAGTCTTAAATGAGACAAGAGCTTCGAACGTATCTCATTCAGTTCAAAGAGAGTCAGCAATTATTAAATCAGCGCAAATGAGCGTTTTCCGAGACACACTCGATCGAGAGGCAATGAAAGAAGAATTTGTGAGTAGTCCAAGTATTACAGAAAAGCATACTTCCAATCGAATTATTGCAAGTATTCAGCAGCAGAGCGTGGTTCCTATGAGCAATGAAGCCTCCAACCCGATTCACCATGTAGAGTCGACTGAAATGACCTGAGATAGCTGTGTCTAAGAGTCGACTACCTATTCTTTTGTTCTGATGTGATATCCGATAATCCATTCTCTCTTTAGTATATCGAGAACTTGTTTTTTCCTTTCTTTTTTTTTTTTTTTTTTTGAATATTTCCTTTCACAGATTTGTGGTTTTATGAAATTCATCGCTTTAATCTTCATCATCTGATCCTTCTAATTCCTGGTTTGGAGGCTCCATGTTGAAGTTTATCGTGATGCTAATGAGAGTTCATACTAATTTGCCTTCAATTAGTTGATAGAGTGAGAGAAAATCAATTCGTTAACAAATTGATTTGTACTTAATTGATAAGTTATAAGTTACCCCGAAGGTTGTGTATCGCTTTGTCGTCATTAACCTAATCTAGATTAGCTCAAAATTACAAAGTTTTGAACGGATCCTAATTTAAGAAAGGTAAATTTCGAAGTATCTGCTAACAAAAAAAGACAAAAGCAATGTCAAGCACCGACCGGGGGGCTCGAACCCCCGACCACAAGGTTAAGAGCCTTGCGCTCTACCGACTGAGCTAGGCCGGCTTGGTATCGGTGAGGTAAGACCATGCAACACAAATACCGTTAATAAAAATTGGCGATAACTTGCCCTTACCCATTGTCCGCCCACCACTCCCCTCTCGCTCATCCGTTTCACCTTAACTCGATAACAAATTTCCCTCAAATAACGAACTTTCATACAAACAAGCAGAGTTTGACAGTTACATCGTCAAAACTGCCTGTCTTCAGTTGCTTAATCTTTCCCCATTAGTGGCAACTTTCCTTTGACAGAAAGCAGCTTTTAATCCAGACATCTTTTTCCTCCTCCTTCGCGAACAGACTTCTTTACCAATTAATTAATCCATTCTTTTCATGCCACGTTGTATTCATTCTTTGATTGTTTAAATTGTAATTTGTTTCTTCCTTACAATTTAAAAAGAATAAAAGAAAGTCAAAATGATAATACGACAAACTAATAATAATCGAATGAGCATAAACCTGCCCTGTCACCTCAATCTTTTTCTATTATTATTGATATTATTAATAAACAACTCTATTATTTTTGTTAATAGCTGTGAATATTTACAAATTGTTGATCACCCGAGATTTGGTAATATTTATTTCCAACAGCTACCGTTAGATTCCTATGAATTAAAAACCTCTAATATACCCGAGACAGGGAGACCTTCCTATGTCTCTATTGATAATGATGGTAAATATAAACAGAAATTGTATTTATTACATATTAATAATCCACAATCTGGTGAAGGACGATGGATATTTAGTAAAGAATTTTCACAGTTAGGCACTTCTTTTGATGAAGAAGATACTATTATAGGATACCTTCGATCATGGGCCATCTTACCATATCTATACCATTCATCACAAGATAGTATTATATCAACACCATGGTATTTTGTGACGGAGAATAATAAAGATTATATGGCTGATTCATCTTTTACTATTACCTGCTTTAATGATGTTGATAAAACAATCTTTATTCAAATTGATACAATGATGACACCACGGATTGATGGTTATTATGTTGAAAGATTTCTAACATCATCACGAAGCAGCAGTAGTAATAGCGATAGTAATAGCGACAATAATAATAGTAATAGTAAAGGAAGATCTGTTTATAGTCAAATAAAATTTATTGAAAATGATCGACAAATCTATTTATATCGTATGATGATGAATGATGAAACTTCATCGCGATGGTTAATAGGATTTGAATATTATGTAGATTCTGCCTATGCCTTTGTTGAAGATTCTACTGATCAAGCTGTAACCATTAGTAATCAATGGAATATATTAGATCATTATTCATGGAGGAAAGAAGAATCCATGGAAGTCATATCAGTATTAAAATATACTCAATCTTATGAATTCTTTTCACCAACAGTACAAGAATTACCTGATATATTAAGACAAATACGTAATATCTTACCATCTGAAAGAAAACTGAAAAAACAACAAAAGATGTATGAATTACGTCATTCAATTTACATGCCAATGATAGGATTAGGTACAGGTGGTATCTATCATGAAGAAAGTGAAAAAATCTTTCAACAAGCAATTGAATTAGGATATTGTTTATTTGATTCAGCACGTGAATATGGTAATGAATATATATTAGGGAATATTATTAAAGAAAATACCATTAATAACAATAATAACCATAATAGAAATGAATTCTTTTTAACAAGTAAAGTGTGGCCAACAGAATTAGGTTTTATACCAACAATGAATGCAATTATTAATTCATTAAATGATTTTCAAACTAGTTATATTGATCTTTATCTTCTTCATTGGCCTGAGTAAGTTTCCTTTTGTGTTCTTCCTTCCTTCATGTCTCTAATTTTGCTTGTATTTATCTGTAGATGTGATCATCGAGTTGATTGGATGCATTGTGAGACAACTGTTGATCCTAAAGGTACATGGAGAGAGTCCTGGTATGCACTAGAGAAAGCTTATTCTGAAGGAAGAGTTCTGAGTATTGGTTTTAGTAATGTCAATATTCCGATCTTAACAGAACTGAAAGAAGAGATTGCGACCATATTACCACATGTGATTCAGAATTGGTCCGAGCTAGGCAATCTCGACTATGAAGTACGACAATGGTGTGAGAATCATGATGTAATCTATCAACCATACGCGACAATTCGAAATATAAGATTTCAACCACCTGCATTAAGACAACAAGTGGATCGTATCGCACGTCATCATAATGTGACGGAGTACGACGTAAATTTACGCTTCTTCCTTCAGACAGGTGCCAGTATAATACCAAGAGCGACAAAACAACATCATTTAAGAAACAATCTTCATAAAACGTATAGTTGGTCATTATCTGATGAAGAAATGAAAGATTTAGGATGGAAATTAACGATTCACAATCCTATTATTAGTAATGAAGAACTATGAGAATAATGTTAAAACAACCATTAGATAATGATAAATCGAAAGGTATTCGTGTGTTTATAATGTTTATTTAATCGAATTTGAAAATGATGACAAATACCACAACAAACCCATCCTACTTACCTCCACAATTTACAACGCACCACCACAGTGACTCACCCCTCGCTTCTATGCATGTATGTATGTATTAGGTGTAGCTTTTCAAGCAAATTATCTTGTTTTTGTTTTCTTTTGCTTTCCCCATTTTTTCTTTTTTGGTTTTGAGTATGATTCGTTTTCCCGCTTTACATGGTTTTAATGGCTTTTTTTTCATGGTTTCAGAGTGGTTGTAGTATTAGTATGATTATTAGATATATATAAACTCCATCAGTTCACGCTAACTGTTGCTTGATCTCAATTTCTAGTTGTTTCACTCTTCTTTTTATTCAAAATATGTTATTCTAAAAGAGAAGTAGATTATTCATCGAATCATTTAATTCTAAACAATTCGAATAACTTATCTCACCATCACCTCATCCCATCCTTACTTCGCAGAAAAAAACGTTCTATATCTTCCCAATCGTTCTGTATACAGAAAAACCGTGTGAAATATGCAACTGTTGTGTGTAAAAGTGAAGTATTGATGATGATTACAAAACAAAGTTAAACCATTTCTCGCCGAACACTCATCACACCCCTTCAATCTACCATCTACCATCGTTGAGAAGGAAACTAATTCCATTGCATAGGGAAATAGAGAGAGGACAAGTAGAGGGGAGGAACCAGAAACGCACAACACGTAAGCAACAAGAGGAGGGAAAATGAAATCATATATGATTCGATGAAGCAATAAAATTAGAAAAGAAAGGAAAATCGAAGCATGAGAAAGCGAGAATAAGATTAAAATCAAAATGCTACGATTTATTTTCGAATGGACTGGCGCTTTGAAGCACTCGAGTATGAGGAATATTTATCGTCATAGCGATAATCGTCGTAAGGACTTGAGGCAGAAGAGTGTTTCTTCGTATTACTCGATGAGGAAGAAGTCCCATGACCATATGACATGGAAGTACGATTTGCACTCGATGATGATGACGCATGGCCGGTGGTGTTCATTCGTCGCAGACTACTCCCTTGGAGATCTCTAGAAGAATAGTTTTGATAATCGTCATAGCCTAATCTTGAATGATGACCATTATCACCTCCATAATCAATACGTTGACTGCTTCTACGACCATCAGGTTCTTCAGTGGTTTCTTCAACGTCTACCTGTTTGCTTCCATCAGGGTTCGTGACAGTAGTTTCCTTGCGAGTAACTTTTCTCCCATCAGGTCCAATATAAGTAGAAGTCGACACTGATCGACTGATCATACGACCTCCACCGCCACCCGAGGAAGATGAGAAAGAAGAAAAAGACTGAAAAGAGCCAGCTCCACCGCCAGAAGAGAAAGAATTCATACTGAAAGGATCGCCACCACCAAAGAAATCATCCATTAGAGATGATCCAAAACCAAAGCCAGCAAAAGGATCTCTCATACGTCTAGATGCTCTAGCTCCTCCACCTCCAAAGGCACCAAATGAACCAAAAGCATCCTCATGAAAAGCTCTCATATCATCGTCGAATTGAGAGAAGAAAGCATTAAAAATATCAAAAGCTCTTTGATCAGAAAAGTGAGATCTTCTTCCATTACTTCGACCATGATTTCTTCCACTATTCGATCTCGTAAACGATGGTTCATCATAATCATCCTCATAATTGTAAGACATTCCTCCACTATCGTAATCTCTTCGCTTGACGGGATCACTCAAAACTTCATAAGCTTCACCAATTAATTTAAACATTTCTGTTGCCTCTGCTTGATTTTCAGGATTTTTATCTGGATGCCATTTAATTGCAAGTTTTTTATAAGCTTTCTTTATCTCTTCGAGAGAAGCTGAACGACTTACTCCTAGAATTGAATAAAAATCATTTTGATTCTTCCCACTCATTTTCTTGTCCTCTCCAAATACAAAGGAATTTTTACGCTGCTAAACCTTTGATCCGCTGGAGTGGTTTGGTCGCCACGAAGGTGTCGATCTCTCTAGTTGTTTGATTTGATTGTTTTCTCTCTCACAAAGTTTCTCGAACTTTCAAGACTTTTCAACTTCCCGGAAAATCGATAAATGAAAATATCGATTTCTCATGAAGTCCTTCTGAGTTTTCATTTTGCAAAGCCGGTTTTTCAAAACGTTTTGGAATGACTTTATTTTTGATTTTAACCCTCTTTTTCTTCTTACTTGGGAAGATAGAACTTGTGAGTTCTGGGAAGGATGAAGCATTAAGTCCCTATAATCAAAATTTGCCGAATTGTAACCTTGATTATCCTCGAATCAAGAAAAAGACCAAGGAGAAAGCTTTACTATGTCCGATGATTAGGTAAGGAGATGGAAATTTTCTCTTCAGGCTTCATCAACCGAAAAATTTCTTTTAGAGATGAACAAGGATTTCTCTCTGAGTGGGTAGCTTATTATCACATGCATGGATTTGATCATTTTGTCTTTAATGATGATCAAAGCACTGATAATGGATTAGACGAATTAAAACCATGGGTGGATTTAGGGATGATAACAGTCGTGAAAAATTGGACAGCTGAAAGTTTAAATGTCTCTTGGGCCTTTCGTAAGAATGAATTTAAGAAAGCTATGACAGTGAAGGCTTTACTGGAATCTAACTGTAAGCGACTCGCTATCAGCTGGGGATATAAATACTACATTAGTCTTGATATTGATGAATATTTAATCCCATATCGTGATGGAGAAACTATTGTTGATGAATTAGAATATTGGGCCAAAGAAACAGGTCGAACAGTCTATTGTATTCACAAGAATAACTTTCAATCAACACCTCATATATTAGAACCCGTAAATCTCTTAACAATAGAAGCCTATCAAAGTCGAATGCCTATTGTTAGTAAAATGAATTATTATATGTCAGTTGCAGCAAAATGTGCGTACAAATTAAATGGTACAGAGTTTTCTACAAATACATCACAATATATTGCTGATTGTTGCCATTTCCATGGTTGTCAAGGTTGGGATTTTCGTTCTGATACTAAATTCTGTACAGACAATCATAAAGTTGAGTCATCACGTGTTGGTGGACATAGAAAACGCTATTTAGATTTATTTATTATTAATCATTATAGTCGTTCCATTGAGAAATATGGATTAAAATCAAAAACATGGACAACTGCTACAGGTGAAGCAAAACCAGGCGAATCATCAGAGCAAGCAGCAAAAAATTATGATATTGCCAAATTTTTAGGTCGAAATGTTGGCTGGCAAGTTGATCGTGTTGCTTTAAAATATTCATGTCAATTAAGAGAACATTTAAGAAAAATGACAGGTCAAAAGAATTATCTGAGACCAGGAACACAATGGTATAGGAATCCTGAATTTGGGAAAGAAATTACAGATCCTGATAAAAGAGGAAGATATGGTAGACCAAATGCGCAAGGATTTAAATATAATCATCCAAATCCTTATCATTATCATGGTGATCAATTGTATTTTCAGTAAAATCAGACAGCTAAGAGCTTAGAAGAGGAGAATATTGATTTTCTTTTAGGGTTTTGTTTTTTATTGTTAAGATTACATTTCACTACCAATCTACTATCGAAAGCTTTTTAATAGAAAGGAATTTATATGACCAGAACAGATACGAGCTTCATTTTACAAGTTACACTGCCTTCTGATTCGCTGCTTGTTGAGCTCTCTTTTCCTTCTTCAGACGAATGGCTTCTTCTATAAGAGGATTATGAGGTGGTCCTGTTCTCAATTTACTAATTTTAGCAATAATTGCCTTTCTTCTATCTTTGAAAGTGTTTTTACGAACAACCTTCTTCTGGTTCTCTTCACTCACAGTAATATCACCAGGCAATGGCGGGTTTTTATCAAATCCAAAGTAATGAACATGCTTAGGTGATAATTCTCCATTCAAATAGGATGCACGCGCAATGAGATCACGATGTTTGGTAATGAAAGGAGAATCTTGGACATATTTTTCATCTAAATTTAATAAATACTGATCAATACCACCAATATCATCAACCGCTTGAATTGCTGTAGTAGTAGCATTAAATCTAATCCATTGATTTAATGAATCACTCCATAATCGTTTCTTTTGAACGTTTGGGAGCCAACTTCTCTTAGACCTGTGATGAGAGTGGGAGATGCTATGACCAAATTGTTTATCCTTTCCGTGATAAAGACCTATTAAGAAATAATTAAGGTAAGAAATCGTTATCTGGAGAATTACATTCGCTTTACCTGCTTTGGCTTTGTTTGAGCGATGAATGTTTAGACCCTTTTTATTCGTTCTTTTTGGCTCATATTTAAATCCAGCAACTTGCTCGAATTGAAACAAAGCAGAGGAGGGAAGAAATGACGAAGATTTCGTCTTTAGTTGACCTAAAAATGGAGAAGCCGTCGCTATTTTACTAATTGCAAACATTTCTTTCTTTTTGCTTGTTTTGTGGCAACTGATCGATCGTTTTCAAGTTCGATGAATGAATTCGATCGTTCAAAGAGATGAGGAGAAGAAAGGAAAGGGATGGAAATAGGCGATAATGATAGAGTATCAGAGGTTGTTCGAGCTTCGAAGAGTTTAGATGAGTTGATAGTGGATATAGAGCAAGTTATTTCAGCTGAGGAGAAGAATCTTGGTCAAAAACTGTACAATTATTGTCATGATCGAGTTTCTTTCCTCACTCGACGACAGCTGAGAGCTTTATTTGATAGAAAGCAAAACATTTCTGTGAATGGCGAATATGTTGGGTCAGATGGAGAGTATAAGAGGCTGAAAGAAGGTGATCTTATTAAGTTTGCAGTTTCAGCGAGAGATTTCATCCTCCATGGCCCCGAATACTGTGATTTACGAATCCTCCATCAAGACGAGTCAATCTGTCTCATTGAAAAGCTATCCAATGTAAACTGCGCTAAAGACTCATTATTTGAGTTTGCCTTTCGTCTCAAATGTTGGAATGGTCTCCATTATCAGACCTGTCAATGCCTCTATCGTGTTCCTAAACATGGCTCTGGAATCATGATTATAGCCAAAGATACAAAGGTTCTGCACTGTCTACTGGCCTCATTCAAACAAAGCCCCAATTATAACTATTTAGAAATGTATTGTGTGACTTCATCAAGTAAATATCCTTCAAGTGAGTTTGAGATCAGTGATCCAGCTAACAGCTTTGATGTCATTGACGCACTTCGAATTAAAACCATTCAAACTGTTTGCAGTAGAGAGTATGGATTTGTATCTTTACAATCTGTAACTCCAATATTCCGCCTAAAAGCCGAAGAAGCTTTAGAGGAAGAACTACTGAAGCAACGAGAGCTGTTAAGTATTGATCTGAAGAGGATAAAGCATGCTTTACAACGGAACGACATCGCAATTATTGGGCTGGACTTTGTTGGGAAACAAGGCAAGGGAGTTTTTGCGTCATGGAATAATGTCTCTGTTACTTCCCCAGGTCGCTCGACAAATGATGAGGCGATCTCTGTGGAACTTCCGTTACCAGGCAAATTTTTGAAGTTTATCGAAAAACAAGAATATTTCAAAGATCGACAAAGACAGAAACTTGGTGATACTGTTATTGATGAGGATAATGCTGAAAGCATCCCTAGGCCGGTCGAATATCAAAGAGGATTCGCAGAGTTTTGCGGATTGCAATTTATCGTAAATGAAAATGTGATGATACCTAGAATATCTTCAAAACCACTGATTGACTCCGCGATTGAACTTATTCAAAAGAAAATAAATGATGAAAAATTTCAAAGAGAAGAGATTGTTTCGATCTTAGATCTCGGAACTGGTTCTGGAAGTCTTTTATTAACTATAGTCCATTCTTGCAAGCATCAATGGGAGTTTCTGAAAGTAAGAGGAAAAGGTATTGATCTATCCGAAGGGGCTCTTGGTGTTGCTACAGAAAATCGGGAAAAGCTTCAATTAGATACAGAAGTTGAGCTTTCTATCGGAAGCTTTGGTGAATTGAAGTCTTGGAAACCAATGGGTGATGGCGGATTCGATATTATTGTTTGCAATCCTCCTTATTCATCTCTTCATGAGAAAAGGCGATTATCCATGACATCAAAGCTTTATGAGCCTTCATTAGCACTGTACGCTGATACCTCAGATCCTCTAAGGGCTTATCGACAACTGGCTACCACTATTCTCGAGATAGAAGAGCTAGAAAGTCAAATCAAGTCAACATTCTTTAAAGACGAGGTTTATTTTATAATAGAGATAGGAGCAGGACAATTAGAATCAGTATTGAAAATTTTTCAGCAAGTGCTAAATTTAGATACATGGAAGTATCATACGGTGAAAGAGGATCATAACAATTTCCAAAGAGCCTTAATCCTACGTCGTTTAGTTTAAGAGACCTTTGGATAGTGCGCTCACTGTCTGATAATATAAGAGTCGACTTGTTTTTCCCTCTAATTTCGAATTAAAATAAAGAATTGTGAACCACATAAGATTTCAAATTCTCGTCCCAATTAATCTCTTGATAAAGAGAAACTAAACCCTGATCATTTCGAAGAAGTTTCGTTCAGTTGCAGCCTTGGCTTTATGGCACTTTTTCTCTCATACGACCATTACCACCGCAAATACCATTAGATGCATAATAATTTTGTTTTATCACAAAAAGACAATGTTTTCACGAATTTCTCTGCAATAATCTTTTGCAAGAAAAATCTCTCTGAGTGTAGAGCATATCAAAGACTTTCTCTCCTCGCACTTTGATAGGCGTACACTAATTATTCAGTATTGTTTTTACTGAGGGGTTTTCGTGGTCAGAGTTACTCCCGTACACAACAAGCCGGCCTAGCTCAGTCGGTAGAGCGCAAGGCTCTTAACCTTGTGGTCGGGGGTTCGAGCCCCCCGGTCGGTGCTTGGAAATACCTTTTGTTTTTTATGTAAATTACTTCCCTAAGTCTCTCTCAACCTAGCTGCATACTGCGTATGTGATTTTGATCTCGTTTTATTTGAAGGATATTCAAATTTGTCTTTTGATCTCTTTTTCCCTCCACCCTTCGTTTATTGTTTTTGATTTGCGAGTTTCGAGTTTCGGTTTCGCTCTTTTTATAATAGAATTTTTGAAATTTTCCCGTGAATTAAACATGAGTCTTTTGGCGATAAAGGCAACAACAGATGCTAACACAGCAGAACAGAAGAGACTACAAGATCGTCGCAGAAATCTTTTGATCTTAATCAATCAGTATTTGATCGAAAGTGGTTATATCGAGACTGCTGAGCGATTTCAAACTGAGACAAACGGTATTACGAATAAGTACACTCCAGCTGATAATGTTGATCTCTTATCAATATTGATTGATTATGAATCTTATTACGAGATACGGTTTGATAAGAAACCAAAGGTTGTTCGTAAACTCGGAGAAGGAGAGGAATCAGTTCTTCCCAATAAGCTGCGAAGTCAAGCAGCGAATGCTTCTAAAAAACAGAAAAAAACGGCAGAATCCGCAGATTCAGGGACGACAAAGCTTCCTAGTATCAACAATACTAGTAATAATAACATTAATACGCCAGAAACTGACACCGGTAAAAGTTCGGACTTTTCAATCACCGGTACGACTATTACAAAATCCAACAATAACGCAAATAGCAATAACGAAAATCATAATCGAACAGAGATAGAAGAAAAAATATTAAAACCACCACCTAATTTCTTTGGGGATTCAGAATTAAAACAATTAGCAAATGTTATAAGTAGAGAAATATATCAAGAAAGTCCTAATATAAGATTTCAAGATATTGTACATTTAGAAGAAGCAAAACGTTTATTAATGGAGGCAATACATTTACCTATCCGTTTTCCTACATTATTCACTGGTATATTAAGACCATGGCGTGGTATTTTGTTACATGGTCCACCTGGTACAGGCAAGACATTATTAGCAAAGGCTGTCGCTACCGAATGTAACACAACATTTTTCAATATTTCCGCATCAACATTAATAAGTAAATGGCGTGGTGATTCAGAAAAATTAGTACGTGTATTATTTGAATTAGCGCGGTATCACGCTCCTTCAACTATCTTTTTAGATGAAATTGATTCTATTCTGACATCTCGTGATGGCAGTGATCATGGTGGTGGAGAACATGAAGCTTCGAGAAGAATGAAAACAGAATTATTGATACAGTTAGATGGTATGAATAATGCGAGTAATAGTGCTGGGAAGTCGTCACAGGTGTTTGTTATGGCTGCTAGTAATCTACCGTGGGAGTTAGATGTTGCCTTATTAAGACGTTTAGAGAAGAGAGTCCTTGTCTCTTTACCAACATTAGAAGCAAGGGAAATGATGTTAAGAAAGCATTTATCTGACCGCGCTTCACTTGATCTGAACTACTCCGAGATCGCTCAAAGGACGGAGGGATATAGTGGGGCCGACTTGGAGCTTGTATGTCGAGAAAGTGCGATGATGCCTGTAAGAAGATTGATTAGTAAAATAGATCAAATTGGTGTTGAGGGATCTGGAGATTCATTTGGTGCACTAAATCGCATTCCAGACCCTCCAGCTCCAACAGGTAATCGAGGAAATCCTTCGATCAAGAAGACAAGTTTGCCACCTAAGAACTTGGCTGCTACTCAACTTGAGATTGATGCTTTACTCAAAAGTGACCCGGTTACAACAGCAGATCTCCTTAATGCTTTGAATTCGACGAAGCCATCATCCGACGGAAAAATCTCCAAGTAAGAATTCTTGAAATAACTGTTTTTTATCATTTAATTTCGATTATCAGGTATGAGGATTGGCAGAAAGAATTCGGATCTGTGTAGTTCATGTTTGCGTATTAAGTATGTGAAATTCTTTCATTATTGAAGTGCTTTGATAATCCCGACCCTTATTTTGATTGGCTCATGCTGTGCTATGTTTCGAACTCCGAAACCAAAGAGTAAATGATGCAATCGAATTCAAAATATGACTCTTCATATCTTATTTGGGTGTGGTAGAACGAACAGACTTATATTCCTGATAGAAGAAGATGATCTCTCAATCAAACACTAAGAGGAGATTAAAGAGCGAAACGGCTGAAGTTATCTATAAGGATTAATTAGGAAGTAACCCTAACTTTGAGATATTTGGTATGTCAAACTAAAATGTTGAAGTAATAAAAAGCGCTTTTCTGTAGGAGGTGGAAAGTGAAAGGTGTTTTTTGCTCTAACTCAAACTGCAACATTGACACAAAAAACAGAAGAGAAGCTAACCAACCACTACTTCTACTACTGCTTGAAACGAATCAACAAATACTTTTTGGAGTCACGCATCTCTTCTGTCACTTCCTTTCAACAAACTATCGGATTGAAACTCAGAGTTTATCTCACTGGATCATCTCCTTCATAGATAACGAAACCATGTTATCCAGAATTTCAAGTAAATCTTTACAATATCTTCGAAGAAATCCAATTTCTTCTTTCCATCGTTCATTGAGTGATGTTACCACTGCACCACGTGAGAAAATGTATTATGATGTTGTAACAGTTGGTGCTGGTCCAGCAGGTCTATCAGCTGCAATCCGATTAAAGCAACTAGCAACCGAAAAAGGTGTTGATATTAGCGTATGTGTAGTAGAAAAAGGGGCTGAATTAGGTGCACATATATTATCTGGTAATGTTTTCGAGCCACATGCATTAGATGAACTGATTCCTAACTGGAAAGAGTTAGATGCACCATTAAAAACTCAACCAACAAAGGATCAATTTTTATTTTTAACAGAGAAAAGCTCTTTACAAATACCACATTTCTTATTACCACCACAATTACATAATGAAGGAAATTATATTATTTCATTATCACAGTTGGTTCGATGGTTAGGTGCTAGAGCTGAAGAATTAGGAGTTGAAATTTTCCCTGGTTTCGCAGCGGATGAAGTACTGTATAAACCTAATGGTGCTGTTTCAGGGGTAAGATAGTTACTCCCAAGCTTTCTTTCTTTATCTTTATCTTGTTTCTAGATTGCTACGAAAGATGTCGGTATCGCTAAGGATGGAAGTCAGAAAGACAGTTATGTTCCAGGAATTGAACTTCATGCTAGACAAGTACTCTTTGCAGAAGGATGTCGTGGATCATGTTCAGAGGAAGTTATTAAAAAGTTTGAACTCCGCAAGGGTAAGGACGAACAAACATATGGTCTTGGTATCAAGGAAGTTTGGGAGGTGCCAAAGGAGAACTTTCATGCAGGATTGATCCAACATACATTAGGATGGCCTTTGCAACAAAGTCCTACCTCTGATGTCTTTGGAGGGACATTTTTGTATCACATGGAGCCTAATCTTGTGTTAATGGGCTTAGTTATTGGTCTAGACTATTCTAATCCTTATACTAATCCTTACAGAGAATTCCAGGTAAAGGCTTCACCCTTCTTGTTTTGCAATTCGCTTGACAGCATGATTTAGAGATGGAAGCATCATCCTGAAATTGCTAAGCACATTCAAGGAGGTCAATGCATTTCTTATGGTGCTCGTGTCTTGAATGAGGGAGGATATCACGCTATCCCTAAACTTACCTTCCCTGGCGGAGCTTTGGTCGGATGTTCTGCTGGATTCTTGAACGGTGTAAAGATCAAGGGCACACATACTGCGATGAAGTCAGGCATGCTAGCAGCAGAGGCCGTCTATCCACTTCTAACAGAGAATGGAGCTGATGCAACAGCCTTAGTCTCTGGCGTGACAAATGAAGAGGAAACCATCGAAGCAACTGCTTATGAAGCAGGTAAATACACATATATTCCACTAATTCTCCCTTCATCGCTCACATTTATCTTTATTAGCTTTACATAACTCTTGGGTTGGCAAAGAGTTGAAAGAGATTCGCAATACCCATGCTTCTTTTCATAACCCTCTTGGAATGGTCGGAGGAATGATCTATACAGCATTCTCTTGCTTTATTAGCAAAGGAAAGGAGCCATGGACCCTGCATAACAAGACTATTGATGCTGATAGGACGAAGCCAGCAAGTGAATGTCAACCTATCGAGTATCCTAAACCTGATGGTATCTTATCCTTCGATCTTCTGACAAACCTCCAGAGATCAGGTACTTCCCACGAACACGATCAACCAGCTCATCTTCGTGTGAAGAGTGAGTTAGCTCATATGGCAAAGGAAGTTTCGTTGAAAAAGTTTGCTGGTCCGGAGCAACGATTCTGCCCTGCCGGTGTCTACGAATATACAGAACCGGATCCAGAGACTGGCAAGCAAAACCTTGTTATCAACGCTCAAAATTGCGTTCATTGCAAATGTTGCTCTGTTAAAACTCCAAAAGAGTTTATTAAGTGGACAGTGCCAGAGGGTGGTGGAGGACCTGCTTACACAATCATGTAATAGTAATAATAGTTGATAGGTTCGTTCTTAAGTCTTTTTTCTTTCAATGGTCTTTAAATATTAATTAATTGATACGATTCAATTTCATTGTGGATCTGGGATCGTTAGGATCAAAAATTATGTTTTTGTTTTAAATTGCGCAGTTGTGTTGCACTCTCGTTAGAAGAGAAGATCCAACTCCTTGCTCGCCTCACTGAAATTCACCTCACAAATCAGAAAAGATCTTCAAAAGACATAACAAACACAACCACTGTTAGTTAGTCCATTTGAATATTATTCAAAAAAATAATAATAATACAATGTTATCTCTTCCTATTGGAGATAGTGTTCAACGATTAAAAAGTCAATTAAGCCATGTGGCTGATTGGATTGTGAAACTTGTTCGGGGAGATGAGAAAGTGACTTCAAATTATCTGGTTCAACATCTCTGGATCGTTGTTTCTCTTGGATGTTATATTAAAGTTGCTCTTTGGAAAATGTCAATGGCAGAAATGTTAGGATTTGTTGTGAAGGACATTCTTACCACCGTTTTACTGCATTCGGTGTATTATTACTTTGATTTTCATAAGCGATGGGGTCCTTGGCAAACCTCTGAATCACCTTCTCACTTTCTATTTACCATGGAAACTGTATGGATTGTTGCACTATTTTCTATTGGTAACGTTGCCCGTATGGCGTATTATGGGATGGATCAGTCTGCCAGTAAGTGTTTCATCACCCCCAACCTTTCCCCTCTAACTTCTCTTAGTTTCAAAGACTGGACGACTTGTTTTGTGGGATTCTCCTGAGCAATTTCACATCTTAAAGAGTGATAATCCTTATGTGAATTGGACATTAGGTATCTTGGGTTTCTATATGATTGACTTCTTGCGCTACTGGGCCCATCGCGTCGGTCACAATAAACCTTTCTACAAGACCTTTCCTCTCACTCGTAAGTTGTTTAGTTCTTTTCTTTTTTTTTTTTTTTGGTTTTAAAATGCATTATCTGCATAGATGCTCACCATCACAACCAAACCTTCTTGTCTCCTTTGATCTTCAAGGTTTCTCCTCTGTTACACCTCGCATCAGTTGCGACATACACACCACCTTTACTTCTTGCATTCTTGGGTAATCATCGTGCATCAATTATCGCTTGGTCGATCTGCTTCTTTCCCAATGTTACCCAACATCTGGGCTTTGATCCTTTGCCATGGTTGACTCGTATCAACCATTATTACTTCTATGGAGCCTTGCCGTGGATTCCTCTTTACCATAGCTATCATCATAATCCTTTCATTAAGGATGGATGTTATGGTAACACCACAGTATTGTTCGACTATGTGTACGGCACTACTCAACCAGAGTGCATATACCACATTGAGAACGGAAGGCCAATGGATAAAGTGCTTGAGCGTTTTCAAGACCCAGTTAAGCTTGAACGTATTATGAAGTCAATGCTTTATGCTGGGCAAGGTAAGGCTCGTCTAGACCTCAATGATGAGGGCTATGATTGGAGCCTCGTGCCAGACAAGTTAGAGAAGTAAATGAAAGCCTCTTCATAAAATCAATCCAACTGATCGCAAAGGTCAATTGATGATGTAGAAGCTAGCATTGTATCACTCGACGCTATTCTGTGCCTTCACCTTGGCAAAGTTTCCAATTTATTCTCTGACTTTTTCCCATCGTTTATTTCATATTACAATGCTTTGCTTGTTACTCATCGTGTTGTATTGCAGTATTTCGATTCATTTCTGTTTTGGTTTAAGTTAGTTATTATTTTTGTTTAATTTCTTCTTCTGAAGTTATTAGTTGGTAAGTACTGTAGATGTTAGTAGCCCTTTAGGTGTTAGTATACGATAATAATTGTTAGATGATGAATATGACTCGAGGTAGCTTAGGGTAGATTAGATTAGTCGAGAAGAATAAGCATAACTTTACCCACTTCCAAAAAATTTGGTGACACATGACCATAAGATTTGATTCATAACTCGAGGATGACGATATTGTCGATGATGTCTTGAAGTAAGCATGTTCCGATTGTAACGGTAAAGAACTGAGATGAAATAGTCGATCATGGTTGTCAATTTTCTGTCTCACGATTGAATTGAAGGTAATTTAAAGGAAATAAACATGGGGAAAAAGAAGATGGATAAATTACCTTGAATCATAAGCTGTGCCCTTGCTGTAAGGAGTTAGTATACGATAATAATAGTTAGATGATTGACAATATGATATGACTAGAAGTAGCAGAGGATAGATTAGATTAGTTAGTAATTTTGTGCACTCCAAATGTGTGCTCACAGGATCATAAGATGTAATATTGCATAATTAAGTTTGACAAGTGTTTTCCATTATTATCATTATTATTATTATCACAAACAGAATAAAGATAAAGAGAGATATCTTATATAGCGAACCCAAGAATGAAGATGTTTAAGGTGTTATTTGGTTTTAGCGATCTTCCTTCTACCTTGTTGTGAAGAATAGTCTTCTTCAATCTCCACTATATTTCGACTATTTTCTTTCCCCCGTGATGAAGTATTGTTCTTATGACTAGTTGGCGAAGAGAATGCAGGTGGAGGAGGTCCAGTAGAGACTGGGGCATTTGTGGGAGGCTGTTTATAGATCTCGTCATCTCTATGGAGTGGATGCTTAATCTTACTGGCTTGAGGTCCGTATAAAAGGTCTCGAAGCTGTTTCAAGTCTTTCGTAGTGATTGTGAGTACCTGGAAGAAGAGAACAGAAAGACGTGAATAAAATATGTTCTACTGTTTGCTTTACTTTACTTACCATTTGTTTTCTTTGTTGTTGATCTATGGCATCCGTTGATATCGCTATGGGTAAATCATTCTTATCTAAAGCTTGAATGACAGCTTTCTCCTTAATTAAGAAAGAGAAATCAAAGAAATTCTCAATTGTTTGAACATCATCTACAGGATCAACTAAAAGCTCTAATAGATCGAATCCTACTTCATCACCTGAAGCTTCATCATCGTCCTCCTGAGATCTCTTTCTCTTATTTGAGTTTCTTCGATATGTTAAATCTCTAACTTTAGTTAATAAATTTTGAACTCGAACATTCGTTGCTTCATTTAATTCTTCTTCGCCGTTCTGTTGAACTTCTTTAGGTTTCTCTGGTCCAACATTCTTATTATCTTCCTCATTCTCTTTCCTTCGAACTGGTGCTTTTCTTATTCGTTCTTCTTTTTGAAACGGTCCAACCATCGTGGTTAGTGGTACTGGTGTTGCAAGGATTGGTTGTACTTCTAATCCAAAAGTCGACCAATCAATATAATCCTCTGCACCAGACGC
Source organism: Poterioochromonas sp. DS (assembly GCA_015145745.1). NCBI lineage: Eukaryota > Synurophyceae > Ochromonadales > Ochromonadaceae > Poterioochromonas > Poterioochromonas sp. DS. The sequence goes on from VKHI01000013.1 coordinate 181,982, forward strand.
CCTCCGACCACTACTACGACCACCTTCCTCAGAGACTCCAAATAATTCCTTCAACCTAAGAGCTAAAGTCTCAAAATTATGTTGTTTAGAAAGATCGGATAACTTGAGCGCTTGAGATTTTAATGAAGTTGAAAGTATCTTCATCCCAACAGCATCTAATGTTAATTCACGAGGATGACTAATTTGTTCAAAAGTTTCATTTAAATGTTCATTCATGACTTGAAATTTTTTCTTATTTAAATCAGTAAGATCATTTTGTAATGTTTCCATATTCTCTATTGTATGTTTTAATGTTTCTCTTATCTTTCCTCGTTGTAATAACTCAGATGCAATTTGATTCGCATCTTCATCCATTTCATCAACAACTACTTGTTCCTTTATAGGAGACTTTTTCATTCTTGATTTTTTCAATGGAGTTTGTTCTTCCTGCATCATCATCATCATCTTGTTATTGATTTTAGTTCAAAATTTCGAATTTGATAAGAGGAAGCGACGTAAATGCCTAAATGTTTAAATACCCAGATATAGGAGAATCTCTCAGATATATGGTATATCATTTTGGATTGTTTTGCAATCAATCATGACAAAGAGAGGAAGAGCAGCGACGGCTTTTGAAGAAAAGACTGTTGAAGCAAAATGGACTGCGAAAGGAACTGATAGGGAGTATACTTTACGCTATATTAATGGTGATGATTGCAACTCTCCTGTCGATGGTTTTGAAGAATGGCCATCCCTCTCCTTACCTTGGCGTTTAGAAAAACGAGAAGAGGATGAGGAAGATGAAGAGGACGAAGAAGAAACTCTTGATTGCTTTATCCTCGGAGCGATTTGGAATTCTGATAAAAAGCTCGTCGCTGTATGGACTCACCATCACGATTCTGCTGAATTGATTGGAAAAAGTAGCTATGAGTTCATCGATGATTTTGAAGATGTGACTGAAGCTCTATGTGAAACCATCTGTCCAGAGATGGCTGATGTGTTTGATGACGGACGAGGAACTACTCGTGATGTTGTCAAAATAGAGGAAAGTCTCTTAACAAATGCAGATTTAGACTCATTTTACACGATTCCAAAAGATAAGGAATAAAAAGATATAAAACAGATGCATTTACTTTATGGCCTCTTCTGTCTTTTTTTTTCTCTAACTATAGGTTCTGTAACTACTTTTTATAAACATTCAACTCTGACTTACAAACTTCTTTTTATAAGGCATTGCTATGAGTATGGCATGGGCATGTGTGGGTTTGGCTAGCGGACACCGCACAGTGCACACCGGTTTCTGTTTTCGGATAGAAAAATTCGTTGAGAGACGTTGCTCCAAAGAAATAACAGATCAAACCAAGACAAAGTCTTCTTCTACATTGACAACAAACACTCAATAAAATATTATCATCTCCTTCTTCTTGGACTCTAATTTCATCAAATATTTCAAAAAGAAAAAAAAATTCCTTCTCATCCGGATTCGTTGTGAGGAGTGTGATTCTATACCGTTATCTAATACATACATTGAACATAATTTTATTTTATTCCTACTCTTCGCACCGAAGAAATATTATCTATCATTTAAAGAATGGGATGTACTAACTCTAAAGTAACAAGTGATGCAAGTAAAAGACAAGTAGAAAATTCAAGTAGATCAAGTCATAAGAACTCATTGTTATTAGATGTGAACTCTGATCCAAATGCGAGTATTAAAACCTTAACGTTTCGCCATGTTATGCAAGATCCATTAGGTAGAACATATTTTATGATGTTCTTAAAGAAAGAACATGCTGAGGAGAATTTAATCTTCTTTGAGGTAAAATCACTCCTAGACCTTCCCTCTCTTACTTATCGTCTTCTGTATAGACCGTTGAAACCGTCAAAAAAGTTGAAACGAACGATTTAACAAAAGCTGCACAAGACTTGGTAGCATCGTATCTGATCCCTGGTGTAGAGACAGAGGTGAATATATCTGATCAGATGAAAAGGAAAATTATATCATTAGCTGAAGGAGATGTTGGAGCAAAACAAGAGGAATTTATTAAACAATTAGAAAGAGCACAAAACGAAGTTATGATGATTTTAGCAATGGGAGCGTTCCCTCGCTTCTTAAAGAGTAATTTTTTCGTTCAATATAAGCTGAAAGCGAAGCAAGCAAGAGATGGAAACGATGGGGCTATCTCGATGCGATCACCTGAGAAAGCATAAATATATTTCTCTTTATTCTTCTGCAATCTTATCTTTTTTGTGATTATTATTAATGATTATTATGAGAAACTTCTCTATTGACCTTCCACCACCATTATTATTATTGTATTATGATTCCCTCCACCACTTCACATCGTGTTGATAGCTCTGCAGCTATCAGTATGACACTCTTTATTCTTTTCCTCATCCAATGAATGCAGAATCGCCCACAAGCCTTTCCCCTTTCCTCATTAGTATTAACCTTCGAGATGCGAAATAATCCACTGTATGTGATGTTTCTTCGATTCAATTTTCCCAACCACAAACCACAAAGAATGACTGCGATGATTCCCTTTTTTTGTCCATCAAAATGATACATTTATACTAATCGCGCAATTAAAATGTTAATCGATGGTTGTGAATAATGACGTTGTAGTCTGTAAGATGGATTTATTTAATTTTATTTCGTGATCAAGTGTATAGCGTATAGTATTAGTGTTTGTTTGTATTTGTTTTTATTGTGTATGTGTACTCAGCGCTTTCATTTATTCGGATGTCGTTTTACTTAAAGTTGAAACTTTCTTTCTTTTCTTGCCTTCCCCTATTTTCATTTTCACTTCACAAGATTTTCCTAACCCCATGTTGTTTTGTCGGTTGTTGAGTCAAGCAACTCCACTCACTTCATGCAAGAAACTGCAAGCAACTCTCTATTAGCACTAAACCCAATAATCTTTATTCGGATGCTACTCAATCCAAGCTACACCAATATTAGGACCTCGCTGTTTGTTGTTTCTAGAGTATTATTTTTTTCTGCGTTCCTTTCTTCTCCTTTTTCATTAAAATTCCTGCGTGGATGTAATTGGGCCACATATAATATCTATAGAGATAAAAATCATAAATGTAATACTTAATTAATAAAAATTTATAAGCCTCTGCCCCCCAACTACTAAAAGCATGCCAAGTTGAGATAAAACGATCCTTAGCAACTTCCCATCATCGCATAAATTCAGTTCATATATCAATTTCATTCGGATCAACGGAGATCTCAGATTCATTGGAAGCAAGAGTGGGGAGCGAAGAAGACACAACAACTGATTTCGTTGTTGCTGGCACGGTCCAAATGTGAGGAAGTTCCAATGCCGCCAAAAGCCGATCAGTTTGAAGATTTCCAAAAGATACATTTGAGCAAACAACAGGTGCAGGTTGGAGCGGCGGAACGGATAGGTCATTTCCGTAATCACGACTAAGTTTTCCTATTGTTACTTCGATATCCTAGAAATGATCCGTATCAGTGGCCGGATTAGGGTGAGGTAGGTTGAAATTTCATTCAAAACTTACCTCTTTTGTCGGAATTTCTATAAATTCATCTCCTAGCTTATTATTACCTTCTTTCGTTGATAAAAGCTTGTAATGAGTTCGGAATAATACTGTCATCCACTCCGCATCGAAGTGAATATTATTATTATGAAATACTTCATCCGAAGTAATCACAGGTATTTGAAGGTATTGCAGAAACTCTCTACATGCAAACAAAAAAAACATAACAGTCAATATAAAAGGATTTAATTTTAGAGGACACTAACCTTCCTGGAATAACTTTATCCAGAGCGAGAAATCTGGTAATTTTAGGAGGTGTAACATTTGTATCATGAATGACCACGGCAGGGAATTTAACATGCAGATGAGCCGCAAACCAAAAAGAAGGCCGTAACACTGCCATCAGTTCCTTTAAAGGCGGGCTTCCTAGTTTTCTGCTTTCAATATCTTCTCGGAAATATGGCTTTATCCTTAATAAACTCTCCTTATCTCCATAATCACATATATCTTGCGGCCAATCGTGTGAAAGGAATATATCAATCGGTTCTTCACTGAGTATGAGGTGTTTTAAGCGAAATACCTCTAATTGTCGTAAGTGGTAAACACTTCTAAGACTATCTTCAGAGTAAGGAGGAGTTTCATAATGTGCATAGTTATAATGTCTTTCATGAAAAATCCCCGAAACTCCAGCAATTCTCAATCCTTTTACTCGAATCACTCCAGCAAAGCCTAAAAAGTAGATATTTGGTGCAACATATCCTCCATAATACAAACTCTGTAAAATGTTTGAAGCTTCATGATTCCCTCCAACAAAGACCGTCAATACTGGAGCAACCTTTTCTCCTGTGACATATTGATGGAATGTATTTAATCGTCTATATTTTGGAGGGACTGCCACACATTGTAAATCAAAGGCATCACGAACACATTGAAGATCACCACATAGAAAAAGAATATCCAATTTCTTCCCACTGCTTGTTTCAGTATCTCGAATAGATTTATAAATCGTATCTAACTCACCATGAGAGCATCCTTGCACTGCAATATTCAGTTTTCTCTCCATTTTCACTGATTTGTGAGTTTTACCGATTTATCCACCGATTACCGAATTGAGAAAATTTGAACACTGTGGGGCAGGGCTTGCTGCGGGGCGGGCGGTGGTTTTACAAAGATCGCATCACAAAATCAAATTTTCATTGCAATCAGAGAAGCCATCCTATCCCCACTTTAAATAAACTAGTAGTTGATTAGAACTTCTCAATACAATTTATATAACCTTTCTTCTTTTTCTTTACCCTCATATTTATTTGCTAGAAGTGAAAAATGAATCCAGAAAAGGCTACAGATTATCTTGCAAGAATTAATTGGAAAAGTTTAGTAGAATGGTTAACAGCTGAAGCGATTTTAAATCGTCCACAAGATCCTATACAATTTTGTCGTGATTTATTAGGAGAAAAATTAGCAGAAAATAGTGGTGCACCATTCCGTCCTGAATTAATTACTGATTGGTTAAGAAACTGTTACACTGAAGCAACTGCTCTAGTAGATGAACATGGTATTATTCAAGGCAAAAAGATTGACATTGCACAAAAGTCATTACCTGAACAAATTACTGAATTACGTCGTAAAATTGATGGTATGCAAAAGTTATTAGATGCTTCGTCGACGATTGCTACTCTAGATCCTTTACAAGCAACTGAGAATATTGTCACTGAGACTTGTCGTATTTTAAATTGTGATCGTGCAACAATCTTTACTGTTGATAGAGTGACTGAAGAATTAGTCCTAACGGTTGCTGAAGGAGCTAAGAATATTCGTGTTCCTATCGGACAGGTAATACTCTATAATTTCATATGATTCTTGTATTCTCACCTTCTCTTCCTAGGGAATTGCCGGTACAGTTGCAGCAACTGGTGAAACTATTAATATTGTTGATGCCTACTCTGATCCTCGATTCAACAGCAAGTAAGTCCGAAGACTTTCTGTAAGTCACGAACAGTATTCTCACATACCTTCTATTAGTGCCGATAAGATGTCAGGATACCGCACCACAACCATTCTCTGTATGCCAATTAAAGCTGTAGATGGTACAATTGTCGGAGTATTACAAGCAATTAATAAGAACGAAGGTACATTTAGTTCAACGGACGAAGAAGTCATGAATATGTTATCAACACAAGCAGGAATTGCCTTGCAAAATGCTAATCTTTTCCGACATGCAGAATCAGCACGTGATAAATTCCGTTCTTTATTAGATATTATTCGTGCAATGCAAGGTGAAATGGGTGTTAATTCATTAATTTTCACAATTACACAACGCACAATACGCGTCGTTGAAGCAGATCGTTGTACATTATATTTAGTTGATAATATACATCGTGGTTTATTTGCTATGCAAGGTGAAGTGAATATTCGTATCTCCATGGATCAAGGAATAGCAGGATTAGTTGCAACAACAGGGCAAAAATTAAATATACCTGATGCCTATGAAAATCCTCATTTTAATCAAACCATTGATAAAAAAACAGGATATCGTACAAAGGCAATTTTATGTATGCCAATTAAATCAGATGATAAAGTGATTGGTGTCTTACAATTGATTAATAAGTTAAATGGTTCAGGTGTTTTTAGTGAAGATGATGAAGATATTATGCATATATTTTTAGCAATTGCTGGTCCAATTCTTGCTGAATCGAATTTATATGAACAAATTCAAGGAAAATCTAAAGGACGTGGTGTTGAAGGTATTGGTGGTGAAATTGAAACATCAGGAAAAGGTGATCATCCAATTCAAACTACTGCATCCGCATCCAATAAGAAGGTCTTACCAGGATTTGCCGAAGAGGATAATGAAGATGATTAAATTAGGTATATTAATATAGGAAGAAATCGAATAAGAATAATGTATAGATATCACTTCGACATTTTTGCCAATAAAAAGGCTTGAATCAGAAGATAAACCGCTTTTCAATCTTCGTGTTTAGTATACGATTGAGCTATTTTTCCCTTTTGCTTTGCGCGCTCATTCTCTCTTTCTTCCTGTTGGTTTGCCTTGACTTCTTCTCTAGTTTTGCTTTGTTGTCGGTGTGTAGAAGCATAATTTCATTTCTTTGTTTTTTTCTCCAGCTCGTCAAATATTACTTCGGCGACTCTTCACATTCGCTCCAACTTACCAATACATTTCATTTTCATCAAATGGATGGAATTGGGCAAAGGAAGGCTCTCTCTTACTCTTTCGCTAGAAGTATTAGCGAGAGTAAAGATGCTCTCTCTGCTTTGTTTTTTGTTCTTCCCCTGTCATGTTTATAGTTTTCATTTCACTAACCCTAACCACTGCTATAAATCATCAAAATAGAACTCTTCCTATAATTCAGAGTCATCGGCAGAAAATTCCAGGGTGAGGATGCAAAGAAGATTGAGATAGTTGTCGTGAGCTTTATTAAATTACATCTTTTGACTAGGGGAAACTTCTCAACCAAACAACATGAGGAAGATACAATGAGAAGACAGGAACAAGGTAACATACTTTGACTGAAAAATCAATGAACAATGTCAAACTATTTGGTATCAAACTATTTGCGAGTTAGACGAAGTCGAAAGTTCTTCACAGCGTCAGAAATCGTGTAATGATCCTCCAGAAGTGAAAGGTGATCGAATAATAAGTCAATTCTTTTTAAATCCTTCGAAGTCAGACAAACAATAATTTCTTCCAAATGCACACATGCCTTCAAAGCCTTGATAAGATTGGGTCGCTCCTCAGATTCAAAAAAGCCAAGAGTATTAATCTCTAGTTTTGTCAAACACTTCGCATTAACAATTTCATTTAATAGTTCCTCGTCAAGCGTATACATCGTATATCGACTAAGATTTAAATGAGTAACACGGCTAAAGTCTGGTACATCGGTCATGTCCTCCAGAATTACGTGGAAGCTTCTTAAATCGTTGGTGCAGACTTTGGTCAGCTGCTTTAAAGCTAACGAAGGATCAATCTCGAAATCACGGGCTTCTGTTGCCCTCACCTTATTAGGAGTTTTATAAACAAATTGCGCTATTTTGATAGAATTCATTTGGGGAATATCAATATTTGGACAATTCGAAAGTGAGATTGAAGTTAATCGATGATTCCTTGGGACAATAACAGGGACTGTTATAAAAGATAATGATAAATGTTTTAATGATTCAAGTGAGTCAGGTAAAGTGAAAGGAATATGAATCTCCTCTATTCTCAATGTTTTGAGGGATGATGGTAAAGTGAACGAATGAGTGAAAGGGATAACATTTCTCATTCGATTTTTAGGACCATAAATTGATAAAGATTGCACATGTTGTAATATTTCAAGGTTAATTGGCTTAATATCAGAGTTATCAAAATATCTCACAGAGATATTCTTACTAAACTTAAAAGAATTTGAATAATCCTCAATACAAAAACAATTCCTGATATTAATTTTCGTATTATAATTAAGAAAAGAAATATCAGTAATACGATCACAAAAGATCAGTGATAAATCATAAATGTGTCCTAAACTACTAACATCAACAAGTTCCACACATCGTTCAAACTTCACAACACGAAGATTGGGGAAGTGATGAAGAGGGATAGTGCTCTGGAAACTATCAGAAAAATTGAGAAGCTCTAGGCTAGGGATTAGAGGGAAATTATTCACTTTAATTCCGTTGAGGCATAGTTCAACAACACCCTTCTGAGATGCTTGTGTCATTATTGCATCATATAACAAAGCTTTTGCTTCTTCCGCTTCTTCATCATCCTCCTCATCACTACCCTCACTTCCACTGTCCCTTTCATAAGGAAGAGAAGGAGTAAGTTCTAATCGATAAACTTGACTCACTATCGGAGCGAGATAGTGAGAGAAGTCTTCAGGGGATGCTTGAAGAACATAAAAAGAAAAAGTTTGAGTGGCTTCAATCACACCTATTCCGTGATCAGGCAGGGTAATACTTAGTTGCTTGCTTGGATTACGAACCAAACCCAAGACATACTCTTGAAAGTTATGGTCGTTGAAGAATTTATTCGCTTCATCTTGCTCCAAACTAATTTTTCGGGTATCTTTAACAAGACTCTGATAAACATTTCGAGTAATTTTCGAATAATCAAATTGATCTTCCAAACCAAGGAAAGATAAAAGCTCTTGATGTATAACTAGAGGTAAATCTGATAATCTCATGATCCAATAAGAATTCGGATTTTCAGGTCTTTTGTGAACTTTTCCCGGGTTTTTTCTTCTCCTCGTTACTTACTGTATATTGAGTTTGAAGTTTGAAGTTTGAAGCTATTGTATCATTCTTTTTTTTTGTTTAATTATAAATGTTATTCTTTGAAGAAAAAAGAAATGTTTAACAATACTTGTTCTTGAAGCTGATACACAGAAAGTAATAGATCTTAGTTGCTTTATAAGGCAGCTGATTCATTTCGTCTCTTTTTCTTCTTCGAAATTTTCTCTCTTTTCATCTTTTCATCTTGTAGAAAAGAGGCAAATTTCGTAGGATCTTCTGTCTGCTTAACTTCATAGAAAGATAACCCACCAAACAAGAAGGTCTTCACCAACCAAAACATAGCTGGAAGATTCTTTCCTTTAGCAATGAAGTAGGCTTGACCAGCTAATACCGCATTAATACCATATACAATGACTAGACCTTGTTTTAGGAATGTTCTAATTTCGTTTGGTAAATCAGTTAACGGGTTTCCTGGCGAATATAAGAATGCTGAGACCAAAGCAATAAATAAAAAGATCAAATGTCCTGCTTGCAAGTACGATACCCCAATACCAAGTAACTTCCCACTCCCAAATATAGATGGAATGATATCAAACTAAACATTGATGCGAAGAAGTTCATAAGATGACAGAGAGTGTTCTAATGCTATTCTTACCTCTTCTGCGAAATATCTTTCATCAGAATCAGCGTATGGATTCTTTCGTAAAAATTCTTGATATTCATCAACGTTTCTTCGATTCACTTTTGGACTGTTTAATGGAACGAATAAATCCGCTGGTTGTTCTTGTTTGACGTCTTTACTGCTGGTGTCTTGAAGAAAGTCTCGAAGCTCAGGCAATCGAAACACTTTACTTCCAGCATCCTCTCCTTCTACGACTTTCCCTGTTGCTTTATCTTCTTGGGGAACTGGTAATTCTAATTCCATGAGATCTCTAAGTTGATCGTCTTTCAAGCCAATTAACTTCTCAGCAAAACTCTCAAGACCTTCCTCTAATTTAGACCCTCCATTTGATTGCAACGGTTGTGGAATATTCTTTTGTGGAGTTTGAGCCTATTGAAACTCTCTGTTATTGGACTGTAGATAAAAAGGTGATAATATTATACCGCAGGTTTCGCTGCTATTGTCTCGAAGGGCACTTTTCCTCTGCGCTTTTTCCTTCGTTCCACAACATCAACGTTCTGATTCATACTTAA